>JAJGOT010001308.1:0-30632 GCA_022457155.1 Cladopsammia gracilis
ACTGCCGGGGGAAGGTCCACATCCATCTCGTAGTCATCCTCCTCCTGAACAGCAGTGCTCCGGTGTAACTTGTGTACATGCGACACATTGCGCATGAACACACGTCCTCCTCCTCGTTGCAGAATTAAACTATGCCCCTTACGCTTTAGCACTGTATAAGGCTCAGGGTCGTATCGTGTAGATAGCTTGTTCTGCCTCGCTTGTTGTAGCAGTACTTTGTCACAGAGCATGCATCACGCATCATGCATTTGTCTATGCAGGGCAGGGTTGACAAGCACCCTGAGGTATCATTGAGGTTTCCCCCAAGACAACCGCATACCCATGTAAGCATGTACCGTGTACCATGTACTGTGTATGCAGTAGCGTGTACCGTGTACCGTATACCATTTAACGTTTACCGTATACCAAGTGTCGTATACCGTATACCTTGTAGCAAGTACCGTGTCCCGAGGGTCACGCATCTTGCAGCAAGCATTACGCTTTACGAATTGTGTATAACGCATAACGCATCAGGTATCACGCATCACGTATAACGCATCATGCACCACAGAGCATGCATCACGCATCATGCATTTGTCTATGCAGGGCAGGGTCGACAAGCACCCTGAGGTATCATTGAGGTTTCCCCCAAGACAACCGCATACCCATGTAAGCATGTACCGTGTACCATGTACTGTGTATGCAGTAGCGTGTACCGTGTACCGTATACCATTTAACGTTTACCGTATACCAAGTGTCGTATACCGTATACCTTGTAGCAAGTACCGTTTCCCGAGGGTCACGCATCATGCAGCAAGCATTACGCTTTACGAATTGTGTATAACGCATAACGCATCAGGTATCACGCATCACGTATAACGCATCCTGCACCACAGAGCATGCATCACGCATCATGCATTTGTCTATGCAGGGCAGGGTCGACAAGCACCCTGAGGTATCATTGAGGTTTCCCCCAAGACAACCGCATACCCATGTAAGCATGTACCGTGTACCATGTACTGTGCATGCAGTAGCGTGTAGCATGTACCGTATACCATTTAACGTTTACCGTATACCAAGTGTCGTATACCGTATACCTTGTAGCAAGTACCGTGTCCCGAGGGTCACGCATCTTGCAGCAAGCATTACGCTTTACGAATTGTGTATAACGCATAACGCATCAGGTATCACGCATCACGTATAACGCATCCTGCACCACAGAGCATGCATCACGCATCATGCATTTGTCTATGCAGGGCAGGGTCGACAAGCACCCTGAGGTATCATTGAGGTTTCCCCCAAGACAACCGCATACCCATGTAAGCATGTACCGTGTACCATGTACTGTGTATGCAGTAGTGTGTAGCGTGTACCGCATACCATTTAACGTTTACCGTATACCAAATATATACATCAATCAGGTGCTTCTTGATCAGTACAATTACGTCATCCTAGATATCATATTACAATCATTCGCACAAACACTAAATCCCTCCCTTGATTGGATTTAAAACTCGGCTATAATCAGCAAAGCTATTTTCTGGCTAATAGACGAAACCAACAAAACTTGAAGTATAAATCATATGTAATGTTCTTCAGACTTGTCAATGTTCAGTTCTGAGTGATTTTTTGAATTAAATATTCAGTTTAGATTGTTCATAATTGAAAATCATTCCAATAAGCAGGCTTAGATTGTTCATAATTGAAAATCATTCAGATAAGCTGGCGGATGCCTGACACGAACAGGTCTCCGTGCATCGTGGTCCACTGCCGGGGGAAGGTCCACATTCTGGTCCACTGCCGGGGGAAGGTCCACATCCATCTTGTAGTCATCCTCCTCCTGAACAGCAGTGCTCCGGTGTAACTTGTGTACATGCGACACATTACGCATGAACACACGTCCTCCTCCTCGTTGCAGAATTAAACTATGCCCCTTACGCTTTAGCACTGTATAAGGCTCAGGGTCGTATCGTGTAGATAGCTTGTTCTGCCTCGCTTGTTGTAGCAGTACTTTGTCACAGAGCATGCATCACGCATCATGCATTTGTCTATGCAGGGCAGGGTTGACAAGCACCCTGAGGTATCATTGAGGTTTCCCCCAAGACAACCGCATACCCATGTAAGCATGTACCGTGTACCATGTACTGTGTATGCAGTAGCGTGTAGCATGTACCGTATACCATTTAACATTTACCGTATACCAAGTGTCGTATACCGTATACCTTGTAGCAAGTACCGTGTCCCGAGGGTCACGCATCTTGCAGCAAGCATTACGCTTTACGAATTGTGTATAACGCGTAATGCATCAGGTATCACGCATCACATATAACGCATCATGCACCACAGAGCATGCATCACGCATCATGCATTTGTCTATGCAGGGCAGGGTCGACAAGCACCCTGAGGTATCATTGAGGTTTCCCCCAAGACAACCGCATACCCATGTAAGCATGTACCGTGTACCATGTACTGTGTATGCAGTCGCGTGTACCGTGTACCAATACCATTTAACGTTTACCGTATATCAAGTGTCGTATACCGTATACCTTGTAGCAAGTACCGTTTCCCGAGGGTCACGCATCATGCAGCAAGCATTACGAATTGTGTATAACGCATAACGCATCAGGTATCACGCATCACGTATAACGCATCATGCACCACAGAGCATGCATCACGCATCATGCATTTGTCTATGCAGGGCAGGGTCGACAAGCACCCTGAGGTATCATTGAGGTTTCCCCCAAGACAACCGCATACCCATGTAAGCATGTACCGTGTACCATGTACTGTGTATGCAGTAGCGTGTACCGTGTACCGTATACCATTTAACGTTTACCGTATACCAAGTGTCGTATACCGTATACCTTGTAGCAAGTACCGTTTCCCGAGGGTCACGCATCATGCAGCAAGCATTACGCTTTACGAATTGTGTATAACGCATAACGCATCAGGTATCACGCATCACGTATAACGCATCCTGCACCACAGAGCATGCATCACGCATCATGCATTTGTCTATGCAGGGCAGGGTCGACAAGCACCCTGAGGTATCATTGAGGTTTCCCCCAAGACAACCGCATACCCATGTAAGCATGTACCGTGTACCATGTACTGTGCATGCAGTAGCGTGTAGCATGTACCGTATACCATTTAACGTTTACCGTATACCAAGTGTCGTATACCGTATACCTTGTAGCAAGTACCGTGTCCCGAGGGTCACGCATCTTGCAGCAAGCATTACGCTTTACGAATTGTGTATAACGCATAACGCATCAGGTATCACGCATCACGTATAACGCATCCTGCACCACAGAGCATGCATCACGCATCATGCATTTGTCTATGCAGGGCAGGGTCGACAAGCACCCTGAGGTATCATTGAGGTTTCCCCCAAGACAACCGCATACCCATGTAAGCATGTACCGTGTACCATGTACTGTGTATGCAGTAGTGTGTAGCGTGTACCGCATACCATTTAACGTTTACCGTATACCAAATATATACATCAATCAGGTGCTTCTTGATCAGTACAATTACGTCATCCTAGATATCATATTACAATCATTCGCACAAACACTAAATCCCTCCCTTGATTGGATTTAAAACTCGGCTATAATCAGCAAAGCTATTTTCTGGCTAATAGACGAAACCAACAAAACTTGAAGTATAAATCATATGTAATGTTCTTCAGACTTGTCAATGTTCAGTTCTGAGTGATTTTTTGAATTAAATATTCAGTTTAGATTGTTCATAATTGAAAATCATTCCAATAAGCAGGCTTAGATTGTTCATAATTGAAAATCATTCAGATAAGCTGGCGGATGCCTGACACGAACAGGTCTCCGTGCATCGTGGTCCACTGCCGGGGGAAGGTCCACATTCTGGTCCACTGCCGGGGGAAGGTCCACATCCATCTTGTAGTCATCCTCCTCCTGAACAGCAGTGCTCCGGTGTAACTTGTGTACATGCGACACATTACGCATGAACACACGTCCTCCTCCTCGTTGCAGAATTAAACTATGCCCCTTACGCTTTAGCACTGTATAAGGCTCAGGGTCGTATCGTGTAGATAGCTTGTTCTGCCTCGCTTGTTGTAGCAGTACTTTGTCACAGAGCATGCATCACGCATCATGCATTTGTCTATGCAGGGCAGGGTTGACAAGCACCCTGAGGTATCATTGAGGTTTCCCCCAAGACAACCGCATACCCATGTAAGCATGTACCGTGTACCATGTACTGTGTATGCAGTAGCGTGTAGCATGTACCGTATACCATTTAACATTTACCGTATACCAAGTGTCGTATACCGTATACCTTGTAGCAAGTACCGTGTCCCGAGGGTCACGCATCTTGCAGCAAGCATTACGCTTTACGAATTGTGTATAACGCGTAATGCATCAGGTATCACGCATCACATATAACGCATCATGCACCACAGAGCATGCATCACGCATCATGCATTTGTCTATGCAGGGCAGGGTCGACAAGCACCCTGAGGTATCATTGAGGTTTCCCCCAAGACAACCGCATACCCATGTAAGCATGTACCGTGTACCATGTACTGTGTATGCAGTCGCGTGTACCGTGTACCAATACCATTTAACGTTTACCGTATATCAAGTGTCGTATACCGTATACCTTGTAGCAAGTACCGTTTCCCGAGGGTCACGCATCATGCAGCAAGCATTACGAATTGTGTATAACGCATAACGCATCAGGTATCACGCATCACGTATAACGCATCATGCACCACAGAGCATGCATCACGCATCATGCATTTGTCTATGCAGGGCAGGGTCGACAAGCACCCTGAGGTATCATTGAGGTTTCCCCCAAGACAACCGCATACCCATGTAAGCATGTACCGTGTACCATGTACTGTGTATGCAGTAGCAATAGCATGTACCGTATACCATTTAACGTTTACCGTATACCAAGTGTCGTATACCGTATACCTTGTAGCAAGTACCGTGTCCCGAGGGTCACGCATCTTGCAGCAAGCATTACGCTTTACGAATTGTGTATAACGCATAACGCATCAGGTATCACGCATCACGTATAACGCATCCTGCACCACAGAGCATGCATCACGCATCATGCATTTGTCTATGCAGGGCAGGGTCGACAAGCACCCTGAGGTATCATTGAGGTTTCCCCCAAGACAACCGCATACCCATGTAAGCATGTACCGTGTACCATGTACTGTGTATGCAGTAGCGTGTACCGTGTACCGTATACCATTTAACGTTTACCGTATACCAAATATATACATCAATCAGGTGCTTCTTGATCAGTACAATTACGTCATCCTAGATGTCATATTACAATCATTCGCACAAACACTAAATCCCTCCCTTGATTGGATTTAAAACTCGGCTATAATCAGCAAAGCTATTTTCTGGCTAATAGACGAAACCAACAAAACTTGAAGTATAAATCATATGTAATGTTCTTCAGACTTGTCAATGTTCAGTTCTAAGTGATTTTTTGAATTAAATGTCCAGTTTAGATTGTTCATAATTGAAAATCATTCCAACAAGCAGGCTTAGATTGTTCATAATTGAAAATCATTCAGATAAGCTGGCGGATGCCTGACACGAACAGGTCTCCGTGCATCGTGGTCCACTGCCGGGGGAAGGTCCACATCCATCTCGTAGTCATCCTCCTCCTGAACAGCAGTGCTCCGGTGTAACTTGTGTACATGCGACACATTACGCATGAACACACGTCCTCCTCCTCGTTGCAGAATTAAACTATGCCCCTTACGCTTTAGCACTGTATAAGGCTCAGGGTCGTATCGTGTAGATAGCTTGTTCTGCCTCGCTTGTTGTAGCAGTACTTTGTCACAGAGCATGCATCACGCATCATGCATTTGTCTATGCAGGGCAGGGTTGACAAGCACCCTGAGGTATCATTGAGGTTTCCCCCAAGACAACCGCATACCCATGTAAGCATGTACCGTGTACCATGTACTGTGTATGCAGTAGCGTGTACCGTGTACCGTATACCATTTAACGTTTACCGTATACCAAGTGTCGTATACCGTATACCTTGTAGCAAGTACCGTGTCCCGAGGGTCACGCATCTTGCAGCAAGCATTACGCTTTACGAATTGTGTATAACGCATAACGCATCAGGTATCACGCATCACGTATAACGCATCCTGCACCACAGAGCATGCATCACGCATCATGCATTTGTCTATGCAGGGCAGGGTCGACAAGCACCCTGAGGTATCATTGAGGTTTCCCCCAAGACAACCGCATACCCATGTAAGCATGTACCGTGTACCATATACTGTGTATGCAGCAGCGTGTAGCGTGTACCGCATACCATTTAACGTTTACCGTATACCAAATACATACATCAATCACGTGCTTCTTGATCAGTGCAATTACGTCATCCTAGATATCATATTACAATCATTCGCACAAACACTAAATCCCTCCCTTGATTGGATTTAAAACTCGGCTATAATCAGCAAAGCTATTTTCTGGCTAATAGACGAAACCAACAAAACTTGAAGTATAAATCATATGTAATGTTCTTCAGACTTGTCAATGTTCAGTTCTGAGTGATTTTTTGAATTAAATGTTCAGTTTAGATTGTTCATAATTGAAAATCATTCCAATAAGCAGTCTTAGATTGTTCATAATTGAAAATCATTCAGATAAGCTGGCGGATGCCTGACACGAACAGGTCTCCGTGCATCCTGGTCCACTGCCGGGGGAAGGTCCACATTCTGGTCCACTGCCGGGGGAAGGTCCACATCCATCTCGTAGTCATCCTCCTCCTGAACAGCAGTGCTCCGGTGTAACTTGTGTACATGCAACACATTGCACATGAACACACGTCCTCCTCCTCATTGCAGGTATTATTGAGGTATTATTGAGGTATTATTGAGAAGCAAGTATCATGTCCCGAGGGTCATGCATCACGCAGCAAGCATTAGGCTTTACGCCCTGTGTATAACGCATAATGCATCAGGTATCACGCATCACGGATAACACATCATGCATCACAGAGCATGCATTACGCATCATGCATTTGTCTATGCAGGGCAGGGTCGACAAGCACCCTGAGGTATCATTGAGGTTTCCCCCAAGACAACCGCATACCCATGTAAGCATGTACCGTGTACCATGTAGTGTGTATGCAGTAGTGTGTACCGTGTACCGTATACCATTTAACGTTTACCGTATACCTTGTAGCAAGTACCGTGTCCCGAGGGTCACGCATCTCGCAGCAAGCATTACGCTTTACGCATTGTGTATAACGCATAATGCATCAGGTATCACGCATCACGTATAACGCATCATGCATCACAGAACATGCATCATGCATCATGCATTTGTCTATGCAGGGCAGGGTCGACAAGCACCCTGAGGTATTATTGAGGTTTCCACCAAGACAACCGCATACCCATGTAAGCATGTACCGTGTACCATGTACTGTGTATGCAGTAGCAATAGCATGTACCGTATACCATTTAACGTTTACCGTATACCAAGTGTCGTATACCGTATACCTTGTAGCAAGTACCGTGTCCCGAGGGTCACGCATCTTGCAGCAAGCATTACGCTTTACGAATTGTGTATAACGCATAACGCATCAGGTATCACGCATCACGTATAACGCATCCTGCACCACAGAGCATGCATCACGCATCATGCATTTGTCTATGCAGGGCAGGGTCGACAAGCACCCTGAGGTATCATTGAGGTTTCCCCCAAGACAACCGCATACCCATGTAAGCATGTACCGTGTACCGTGTACCATGTACTGTGTATGCAGTAGCGTGTACCGTGTACCGTATACCATTTAACGTTTACCGTCTACCAAGTGTCGTATACCGTATACCTTGTAGCAAGTACCGTTTCCCGAGGGTCACGCATCATGCAGCAAGCATTACGCTTTACGAATTGTGTATAACGCATAACGCATCAGGTATCACGCATCACGTATAACGCATCCTGCACCACAGAGCATGCATCACGCATCATGCATTTGTCTATGCAGGGCAGGGTCGACAAGCACCCTGAGGTATCATTGAGGTTTCCCCCAAGACAACCGCATACCCATGTAAGCATGTACCGTGTACCATGTACTGTGTATGCAGTAGCGTGTAGCGTGTACCGCATACCATTTAACATTTACAGTATACCAAATACATACATCAATCACGTGCTTCTTGATCAGTGCAATTACGTCATCCTAGATATCATATTACAATCATTCGCACAAACACTAAATCCCTCCCTTGATTGGATTTAAAACTCGGCTATAATCAGCAAAGCTATTTTCTGGCTAATAGACACAACCAACAAAACTTGAAGTATAAATCATATGTAATGTTCTTCAGACTTGTCAATGTTCAGTTCTGAGTGATTTTTTGAATTAAAAGTTCAGTTTAGATTGTTCATAATTGAAAATCATTCCAATAAGCAGGCTTAGATTGTTCATAATTGAAAATCATTCAGATAAGCTGGCGGATGCCTGACACGAACAGGTCTCCGTGCATCGTGGTCCACTGCCGGGGGAAGGTCCACATTCTGGTCCACTGCCGGGGGAAGGTCCACATCCATCTCGTAGGCATCCTCCTCCTGAACAGCAGTGCTCCGGTGTAACTTGTGTACATGCGACACATTGCGCATGAACACACGTCCTCCTCCTCGTTGCAGAATTAAATTATGCCCCTTACGCTTTAGCACTGTATAAGGCTCAGGGTCGTATCGTGTAGATAGCTTGTTCTGCCTCGCTTGTTGTAGCAGTACTTTGTCACAGAGCATGCATCACGCATCATGCATTTGTCTATGCAGGGCAGGGTTGACAAGCACCCTGAGGTATCATTGAGGTTTCCCCCAAGACAACCACATACCCGTGTAAGCATGTACCGTGTACCATGTACTGTGTATGCAGTAGCGTGTACCGTGTACCGTATACCATTTAACGTTTACCGTATACCAAGTGTCGTATACCGTATACCTTGTAGCAAGTACCGTGTCCCGAGGGTCACGCATCTTGCAGCAAGCATTACGCTTTACGAATTGTGTATAACACATAACGCATCAGGTATCACGCATCACGTATAACGCATCCTGCACCACAGAGCATGCATCACGCATCATGCATTTGTCTATGCAGGGCAGGGTCGACAAGCACCCTGAGGTATCATTGAGGTTTCCCCCAAGACAACCGCATACCCATGTAAGCATGTACCGTGTACCATGTACTGTGTATGCAGTAGCAATAGCATGTACCGTATACCATTTAACGTTTACCGTATACCAAGTGTCGTATACCGTATACCTTGTAGCAAGTACCGTGTCCCGAGGGTCACGCATCTTGCAGCAAGCATTACGCTTTACGAATTGTGTATAACGCATAACGCATCAGGTATCACGCATCACGTATAACGCATCCTGCACCACAGAGCATGCATCACGCATCATGCATTTGTCTATGCAGGGCAGGGTCGACAAGCACCCTGAGGTATCATTGAGGTTTCCCCCAAGACAACCGCATACCCATGTAAGCATGTACCGTGTACCATGTACTGTGTATGCAGTAGCGTGTACCGTGTACCGTATACCATTTAACGTTTACCGTATACCAAATATATACATCAATCAGGTGCTTCTTGATCAGTACAATTACGTCATCCTAGATGTCATATTACAATCATTCGCACAAACACTAAATCCCTCCCTTGATTGGATTTAAAACTCGGCTATAATCAGCAAAGCTATTTTCTGGCTAATAGACGAAACCAACAAAACTTGAAGTATAAATCATATGTAATGTTCTTCAGACTTGTCAATGTTCAGTTCTAAGTGATTTTTTGAATTAAATGTCCAGTTTAGATTGTTCATAATTGAAAATCATTCCAACAAGCAGGCTTAGATTGTTCATAATTGAAAATCATTCAGATAAGCTGGCGGATGCCTGACACGAACAGGTCTCCGTGCATCGTGGTCCACTGCCGGGGGAAGGTCCACATCCATCTCGTAGTCATCCTCCTCCTGAACAGCAGTGCTCCGGTGTAACTTGTGTACATGCGACACATTACGCATGAACACACGTCCTCCTCCTCGTTGCAGAATTAAACTATGCCCCTTACGCTTTAGCACTGTATAAGGCTCAGGGTCGTATCGTGTAGATAGCTTGTTCTGCCTCGCTTGTTGTAGCAGTACTTTGTCACAGAGCATGCATCACGCATCATGCATTTGTCTATGCAGGGCAGGGTTGACAAGCACCCTGAGGTATCATTGAGGTTTCCCCCAAGACAACCGCATACCCATGTAAGCATGTACCGTGTACCATGTACTGTGTATGCAGTAGCGTGTACCGTGTACCGTATACCATTTAACGTTTACCGTATACCAAGTGTCGTATACCGTATACCTTGTAGCAAGTACCGTGTCCCGAGGGTCACGCATCTTGCAGCAAGCATTACGCTTTACGAATTGTGTATAACGCATAACGCATCAGGTATCACGCATCACGTATAACGCATCCTGCACCACAGAGCATGCATCACGCATCATGCATTTGTCTATGCAGGGCAGGGTCGACAAGCACCCTGAGGTATCATTGAGGTTTCCCCCAAGACAACCGCATACCCATGTAAGCATGTACCGTGTACCATATACTGTGTATGCAGCAGCGTGTAGCGTGTACCGCATACCATTTAACGTTTACCGTATACCAAATACATACATCAATCACGTGCTTCTGGATCAGTGCAATTACGTCATCCTAGATATCATATTACAATCATTCGCACAAACACTAAATCCCTCCCTTGATTGGATTTAAAACTCGGCTATAATCAGCAAAGCTATTTTCTGGCTAATAGACGAAACCAACAAAACTTGAAGTATAAATCATATGTAATGTTCTTCAGACTTGTCAATGTTCAGTTCTGAGTGATTTTTTGAATTAAATGTTCAGTTTAGATTGTTCATAATTGAAAATCATTCCAATAAGCAGTCTTAGATTGTTCATAATTGAAAATCATTCAGATAAGCTGGCGGATGCCTGACACGAACAGGTCTCCGTGCATCCTGGTCCACTGCCGGGGGAAGGTCCACATTCTGGTCCACTGCCGGGGGAAGGTCCACATCCATCTCGTAGTCATCCTCCTCCTGAACAGCAGTGCTCCGGTGTAACTTGTGTACATGCAACACATTGCACATGAACACACGTCCTCCTCCTCGTTGCAGGTATTATTGAGGTATTATTGAGGTATTATTGAGAAGCAAGTATCATGTCCCGAGGGTCATGCATCACGCAGCAAGCATTACGCTTTACGCCCTGTGTATAACGCATAATGCATCAGGTATCACGCATCACGGATAACACATCATGCATCACAGAGCATGCATTACGCATCATGCATTTGTCTATGCAGGGCAGGGTCGACAAGCACCCTGAGGTATCATTGAGGTTTCCCCCAAGACAACCGCATACCCATGTAAGCATGTACCGTGTACCATGTAGTGTGTATGCAGTAGTGTGTACCGTGTACCGTATACCATTTAACGTTTACCGTATACCTTGTAGCAAGTACCGTGTCCCGAGGGTCACGCATCTCGCAGCAAGCATTACGCTTTACGCATTGTGTATAACGCATAATGCATCAGGTATCACGCATCACGTATAACGCATCATGCATCACAGAACATGCATCATGCATCATGCATTTGTCTATGCAGGGCAGGGTCGACAAGCACCCTGAGGTATTATTGAGGTTTCCACCAAGACAACCGCATACCCATGTAAGCATGTATCATGTACCATGTACAGTGTATGCAATAGTGTATACCGTCTACCGTATACCATTTAACGTTTACCGTATACCTTGTAGCAAGTACCGTGTCCCGAGGGTCACGCATCATGCAGCAAGCATTACGCTTTACGCATTGTGTATAACGCATAACGCATCAGGTATCACGCATCACGTATAACGCATCATGCATCACAGAACATGCATCATGCATTTGTCTATGCAGGGCAGGGTCGACAAGCACCCTGAACTATCAATGAGGTTTCCCCCAAGACAGCCGCATACCCATGTAAGCATGCAGTGTATTTTGTACTGTGTATCATATACCATATAGCATGTACTGTGGCCCTGTGCTGTGTATGTGGTAGCGTGTACCGTATACTGTTTAACATGTACCGTATACCCTAAAAATTGTGTCAAGCATGTTTGAAGTTAAAGGGACACTGTCACCTATTTTTAGTATCACTTTGGAAAGCCAAAAAACATATTTGTTTCAAGGGAAACCTTGAAATAATGGTCCAGTTTTGTTAACAAATACTCTACCAGTGCACAGAAACTGGTGTTCATTATCTTTGGCTGTGGATGGCCAGGATGGAAATGGATTGCAACTTGAGAAAATTGGTCAATTTTTTCAAGTTCGTCACAAGAGTTGTGGAAAAATCACAGAAAATCTTATTATGGTTTGTTCTTCCTTGAAGAAATCACTTATTATCTTCTTGGTGTTCTAAAAGCAATTTTATGTTTGAGCAAAGGTACTCCTCTGTCATATATTTAGTGTATTTTGACCAAAACACAGCAAAATCTGTGTGACAATGCCCCTTTAAAGTACATAAATTCTGCCCTTTGGTATGAGGTGATGAACATGTGAACATTTTCAGCACAAATCTCTGTAGGTAGTTAAACATCTTTGACCTTGTTTAAATAATCTTCTCTATGCTATGGTTGTCTACTCCAATGTTCTGATCTACTCTACTCTTTTATACTAAAGTCTTCTCTACTTTATTCCAAGTCGTGAAAAAGACAGCTGATCAGATGGCTCGGAATCTGTTGCATATTCTGCGGTAACCTAATGGTTGTATTTATCTGTAGTTTGGCTATGTAGGGCAGGGTCGACAAGCACCCTGAGGAATCATTGAGGTTTCCCCCAAGACAACCGCATTTCCATACAAGCATGTTAACCGTGTATCGTGAACTGTGTATGGTGTGTTGTATAGCATGTACTGTGTACCATGTACTGTGTATGCAGTAGCATGTACCATGTACCGTATACCATGCAACGTTTACCGCATACCATGTGTCTGGCGTCTTCTTATCTTCTACCTCTGGGATATCAGCAGAGATGGCCTTATCATTTCAGTACAATTCAGACAATTGATTACCACGAATATGAAAATTTAGCGTAATGCACACCGGCACGTGAAACCTCTTCTGTTTATCAATGTTTATAGGCATTGCTTTGTTTTGTGAATGATTGTCATGTACATAAAAATTTAGTGTCGCCTCGAAAAGTCAAAGAATTTCAGCATGAGTTGTTAACCTTATGATCAGGTGGCCTTTCTTTTTTTCGAGTGGAAGCCGACTTTCGCTAAGAAAGGCCACCTGTTCGCAGGTCAAGCGTGAGTGTAAACGAATACTGGCAAAAATACAACTTGCTGAAAAAATAAACATACATCAGCAGTGACAGCGGACTCAATCGAAGGTAACATCTTAACAAACATAACATGTCTGTTTTTTTTTTCGCTTGTTTCGTTTCGTTTCGTTTTGCAATTCCACAAGATCGAATTGTCGCTAGTTCGTATTTTCGTAAGTTCTAACTTTCACTAGCTAGTCCGAATTTTCGTTTGCATTAGCGAAAGTTTGCAGCCATTTCGTTTCGTTCTGTCGAAATAGCAGCGCATTTTCATTCTGAAATTTCCGCGAACTTCGGCGATAACTCGTGGAGAACAAAGAACGAAATTCGTCGAAATTCATTTGCATTCCTTTTGCACAGTACTGTATAGATGCTTATAAGCCGATTTCATGTCTCTTATAGTGAATACAATATTTTGTGAGGATATTTTTGGTGTTATAAGACTTTAAATTTTTGGCCGCCATGTTGGTGTCCCTAAGTGGGACACCAAGATGGCCACTCCATACATTTCTTACTTAATGTCCATACTCATTCACCTATAACTTTTGAATGAAATGCTCTTGCGCTTCAAAATTTGGCCCAGATGTGTAATTTTAAACTCTCTACAATTCCATAAACATTTTAGAATTGAAAACTGCTTCTGAATTTTGATATGATGTCAGTGAAATCACTCTTTTAACTGCAAGGCTGATCTGACTACGTAAAAAAGTAGACTTTGTGAGACGAGTGGCTTGTCCATGTATATTTTTCTTTGGGTCAGACACCATTGTGACATTTTGGGACTCCTTGTTGCCCGGAACACATCATGTGGCACTCGTGATTCAGGTGACAAGTTAGTTCCAAGATACAGAACTTGATATGGTGAATGGGTCATTTTGTAATCTCTTTACATTTAATTTGCAGTGGTGTTTAGTTTGCTACACCATGCTCATGAGCTCCAATAAGAGTGAAAGGCTGTCCACTTTATCGGTTTCTGTCATATCACTGTCTCCCAAAGTCTACTTTTTTATGTAGTCAGATCAGCCTTGCAGTTTATTTTTACATCTGATGAAAAACTGTTCCTTGTGTTTGATATATATTACATGAAATATCAGTGATACTTAACAGGAAGGCTGTACTTTTTTTGTGAAAAGTAACCTACTAAGCAATGTGATCTCTTTCATAATAAAGGAGCCAAAATTTTATAAGGAAATCATTTTGTGGGATTTTAATTGGATATTAAAATCATTGCAACTGCTGAACACAAAAACATAGCTTCCAAATGAAAACACAGACAGTATTATTTATGCTTGGCTGAGAACAGGTAAAAAAAAGGCAAAACAAATATTATAAAGCCCAAGGCCTCGTTATTGATGATGTTATTTTCTGAAAACCGTGAAACTCGAATATTAATTACTGTGAATTGCCATCTGTCGTGAACCGTATGCAGGATAGACACCCCTTATCCTATCTCTCCTCTACATTTGTATTAAGTCCTTATAACCCGGCATAGTAAATCGAACCCAATCGAACTAAATTTCAATCGAACTCAATCGAACTCAATTAATGGATTGAGTTCGATTGAGTTCGTCAATCGAACGAAATCGAACTCACCGAAAAGAAAAAAAATCAGTCGAACTCAATCGAACGTTCGATTTTTGAACTCGTGATTTGTGTAAAACAGGCGTTGAAAATCCATAACCAGATCTTGGAAGCTCGAGTTACTTCAGCCCGGAGTGTAGCGCACGTGTTTTTCGTAAACGAAGAAATTCCGCAGAAATGGCTTCAGATGCGCTGTGGATTGTAAGCTTCAAATGCGTAGTAAAAGGCTACCAGGAATGCTGCTTTGACGTCATTGTATTTTTGCATAAAAGTAACCCAATCCATTTAATTATGTTTGATTGAGTTCGGTTTTCCGAACTCAGTCGAACACAATCAGATGGATTGAGTTCGATTGAGTTCGATTTGTTCGATTGAATTCGATTTGTTCGGAAATCGAACTCACTGAAAGTCCGGTGTTCGATTTCGTTCGATTGCCGAACTCAATCGAGCTTAGCCTGCGTAGCAAGCGTTCCCGTACGAACGAATTTTTCCGCATTCTGGCCGCGCGAAAATTGGGGCGAGAGCAAAAAAATCGGCGGACGGGGGTGGGAGTGGGGAGATGAGGGAACGCTTGCCTGCAAACCCCACGATTTTGAAAAACGCCGTTCGTCCACGAACGGGGCTCCTGATTGGTGCGGTGTGGTCACCTTGAGTGACAGGTTTGACAGGTAGCTATCAAATTATCACGCAAAATATTTTGAGCGTGACTTGCGAGATCAAAATGGAGCTCGGAGAACATGTGAAAGATTTTGAAACGTGTTTGACCGAAGTTTTGTCGGAGCTGAGAGAAGCGGGGGCTTGCTTTTACTTTGAAAACGGAACAAGAAAGGGCAATGCGCCATCATTTTAACGGCAACGATTTAATGGCCGTATTGCCAACAGGATTCGGCAAGAGTTTAATTTTTCAGTTGTTTGTTATGATGTGCGGAGTGCAAAGTAAAAGGCAAAGAGGTACAGGCTATTCCAGTATTATTCAGTGTTATTTCTCCATTGCAAAGCATAATTCGGGATCCAGTCGAAGAGGTAAATTGTATGGGGATGACGGCGTGCGATTTAAATGAAAAACTGAACTGCTTGGACGATATACACAAGGGGAAATTTGGAAGAACACACGTATTTAATTTATAGTCAAAGTTACACAAGGATTTCCTCGCTTAAATGTAAAGGCACGGAAAGAAAACAATGCGTACCTTATTCCTCTATTAATAATAGGCCAGGAAATGTTTTTCTTAGACTTGAGTAGACCCGTTGAAAAAAATTATCGTGGTTTAGTTTGACTGTTGTCGTCCATGCCGGTTTGTAGTGATCGGTAAATTAAAAAAAGGCGAGTCAAAAGCCAAATAATACCCAAATCCAGTCATTAAGGTTTAGACTTTCTTAAAAACTTAATTGACTCCAATTGACACCACGATTTCATTCCAAATTTTAAAGTTGAAAGTGATCTATTTCGGCGGTTGTTTGTTTATATCGGCGTTGAATTGAAAGTGGCAAGTGTGGGAAGATCTATTTGCATTTGTGGACCGATTCGAGTTTTATTTTGGTTACAGCAAAATATAAGATGAAATGAAGCTGAATGATTAGTGCTCCTATCATAGAAAAGTCAGAAAATAGCGAGGAAAGCGAAGATTGATTTTGAACTAGAAATAATATAACCGTAAACAAACACAGCAGTACAGTCGCGCGCTGAGTAGTTGAACTGAGCAGTGTTATCTTTTTATTAGCGGGAATTATTTCACCGGCTCTGTTAACCGGTGTTGGATTCAATAAGTCAAAGCAAGCAAATATACGGATATTTCTTCTAATTTAAGTCGGCATTGTGTTGAAATGGCGAGAAGGTTTATTGATTCCATGAATCTGTGAAGCCGTTTACGAATTCGAAACGTTTTATCTTTGAAGGAAGTACTGTAGTAAAATTCTACATCCGGTAATCTGTAATTGGCTCACTTGTTGACAAGCTGTCAATCGGCAAATGAAATCAACCGTGACAAATAGGTGGGCGTTTTTCAAAATCGTGGGGTTTGCAGGCAAGCGTTCCCTCATCTCCCCACTCCCACCCCCGTCCGCCGATTTTTTTGCTCTCGCCCCAATTTTCGCGCGGCCAGAATGCGGACAAATTCGTTCGTATGGGAACGCTTGCTACGCAGGCTAAATCGAGCTCAATCCACGGATTGAGTTCGATTTCCGAACGTTCAATTTACTCTGCCGGGTCATAAGCTACATGTATATGGCCATTTCTAATTTTTCCTCGTACCTACGGCGAATAAATGATTATAGACAAATGTTGAGGGAGAAAAAATACCAACAAAATGAAAAATAAATACTTTAGAAATTCAAAACAAAACAAATCCTTCGTTCTGCATGACATCATTTCGACTTGTGACACAGCAAATTTTGGCGAAAAAAAGATCGCGAATATTATTTATGTCAGCCGAATGAGAAAAACATGAAGAGGGCAAAATAGATTGTCTTTGTCAAGTAATTGATACAGCAGAACAGCTAAAGTGTGATCGGTAACCATTGCTAGCTACAATGTAACTTAACAGACACATATTACAGGACGTCATGAAACAAACAAACTTGCAGCCGCTGAAATCGACAAGGCATTAATTTTGCATCCAGCTCACAAGATTTTTGAAGTAGCAAAAAACAACCAACTTGAATTTGAACTCAATTACAGTAACCAGGAATTATTTTTAAAACGTTAATATAAGCTTTCTTAACTTATTCATAAGCTTAATAAGCTTAACAAACTTTTACTTCAGAAATCGAAATCAACGTTTTAGATTGGTTTCAGCTAGAAAAATAAATACTAGATTTCTTCTGTTATAAAAATAATTTACAACTCTAAACGTTAAGCATTGCCATTTCTATACAGAAAACCTACCTAAAGAGGTGGATATAAGGCCCAATATCAACAACGAGACGAGAAATTTTGCCTCCATCTTTGCTTCGAGTCTAGTCTGTGGTTTGAGTGCTCACGTACGCGTATACTGGGGAAGTGTACCGCTGAAAATAAACATGGTAAATACTGTTCACATTGACTTCCGTTTTGGGCAGTTGCTAGGATACTGGGAAAAAATACGTCAGGTGAAACAATAAACTGAGAACAATAACAAAAGAGAGTTTATCAAACGAATTAACAAGTCTGACTTAAAAATAAAAATAGAAAAATCATGTGATAAAAAACAACAACACGCAACAATGATTCAGGCCTCCTCCTCCTCCACAAGATGTGTGCATTGATGTATGCAACTGACTGAAACTCGACCGAATCGGGACAAGCTCACCTCAAAAACGCCAAAAAAAAATATGTGCGCGTAAGGTACGTTTCAGCGGTCCAACCATAAACGTTTTTCATCTTCAAAACTGCAAACATAAGGGCGAGGGTTCGCTGCTAATCATGTTGAGTTGGACATTAAACACATTTTCTATAGACTCAGAAAGAAATGCTTCAAGGTTGCACCAGTAGACGGAAAAAGAAAAGTTCATTTAAAAAATGAATAAAAATATAAACAGGTAGAACAACTAACGTATGAGTCACTTGTAACTTTTAATTACTAGACCAAAACTCTCGGATTTCTATACCCTGGCCTACCCTAGCTCCGCGGTGTAAAATTGTCTTCATAACATCAGAGGTTTGGGAGTTCATTTCATTGTTACTGGGCTACCCCCCGCAGGGGGAGACCAGTCTAGGTTTACGTTGGATTTCTCCGGCGACACAAAATTGCAATTATGACACCCCCCCTCTTCATAAAATAACAATTACGATAGCCCCCCTATCATACTCTCCAATGCAAGAAGAACGTAAACATACACTGGGACGTTTCTCCTCAGCTGTCGGTGAGTTCAGTGTCTTCAATCTCAATCCTTTTTCGCAGTTATTGAAATGTTTTTTAAAAAGTATTTTGTTGTAATACAACGAACGAAGCCTGATCGTTTCGCTCACTCTCGGCACTGCACTTGCGCTTTTGAAGCGGAAAGAAACCGAAACTATAAAATTCAAATACCGTGTTCAAATGAATTTCTCGATTGTTTCGATTGATTGCCTTTCATGAATTTTTATTTCGCCAGGTTGAAGAGGGATAGAACAGCCAACAAAACCTTCAGCTGCGAAAAATTCACCACCATTATAAGATGTAAACTGCACGTGTCTTGTGATCCATTTCTCGTTGTCAAACAATCGCGTTGCTGAAAAAGACTCGAGAAGATTTGAAGATTTTCCACCGAATGCTGTACTGTTTCTGAAAAACCAGTCATCATGAGTTTCGCTTGCGCTAGTGAATGTTTCTCGGGCGAAAATAACCTTAATACGATCACTTTTTCATTTAATTTTCTTTTCTGTGTTACAGATATAAAGGAATAAAACTTGAATATTTTCGTTGTGTCTGATTGCGAGATGTTTTATGAAATGGTCACGTTGTGTTACTGAAAGGTTTCAAATTACTTTTGACATTATGCAAATTGCGGAAATTTTTTTACCACAACTGAAAAAGGATATTTGATTCAAAGGGCTAAATTTGTTTTTCTCCTCCAAAATTATCAATTCTGTCGTTAACTTTGGTTAAATTGACAAGTTATTATGATAATGGCGGGAATATGTCAAAACTTGCTTTGACCCCGGGTCCGGAGCAGGCAAAATAAACAAAAGATTCACGGCTTCAAGTGTCGGAAACACAAACCAGTTACAAAGATAAATAGCTAGATACAAGATAACTCAAACTAATAACAACCACCAGGAAATTCAGATATAGGCTTTTTTTTTCATCAAGGGCGGTAAGTATATTAAACTGAATAGGCTTCGATTTGTATAAATACATACGGGTAGCCCAGTTTACGCTCATAAAGCGTCTAGTTTTTCTTAGAACTGGTACAACACCCCTGATGTCTAAAGGGGTCAAGCCAGATTTTGTTTCATTGCTTCAGTTTTGTTTGTTCAAGTTCAAGTTCAAGTTTATTATTCACACATGTAAATGAAGTGGTCGTCAGGAGTGGCAGGGTATTGCAGCTACTTCCACTTCCCACTTAATATGTAAATGAAGTGGTCAGGAGTGGCAGGGTATTCAGCAGCTACTCCCACACTTATTCAGAAATAGTCGTCAGGGAAGTTCTCTGTTCCGTTCATCGTGTACTAAGCAAATTCAGGATTTTAAAGCGCCACCTTCAAGGTATTTTTTAACCTGTAATTTCTGCTAATTTAGTTTGCTTGTTGTAGAATCTATCTTATATGTGAACTAGCCGATGAGACATGTTTTAATCTCGCTCAGAAGCCGTTAATGTCCATCATGGAGTTGTTCTGTTTTAGCAGAGGGTAACGATTCTTTAGTGCCGCATGTGTCAAGTGTTTAGGAGAATTCTTCGATCTTTTCTACTTTATTCTGTGGAAAAGGAACTGAACTTGAAATCGCCTAAGCTGTCATCAGTTTAGCTGGCAAGTCTGTATGATCGAAATATGAAAAGGTGAGACTGTCTTGCGTGTGGATGCTTTAACACTTCGCATTTACACCGTGCTGAAAAGCGAAGCAATCAAATAACACTTCCAAAAGCAAACAAAAAATCAATAAACATCGAAGAATTTCGAAAGGAAAGCTCTAGATTTCATTTAAGTAAATGGGTTGTTAGCTGGCTCGCCTAGTTGTTTCGCTTGCACGCGCGGAAGCGTGCATTTTCTATTTCATATCATATATTGGTAACGTGTCTGCGGTAAAATATGATTTCAACAAAGCTTATCATTTTGCTAAGTAAAAGGTCGTTCCGTTGTCAGTGTTCGTATTTATGATTTTGGTTGGCCAAAATTAGTGTCAAGTTCATGATGCGCCGCAATTTGTCGAGGTACGACGACTGAACTTATATATATTCATCGTTCGTACCGGTTCAATCTCCTACGCCGACCTTTTTTTCTCAATCATTAAACGCCCGAAGAAAGAACAAGAAAACGAAAGGAAAATGAATTTTTATTTTCAGTTGTAGATTACTTTGTTTAGAGTTAATTTATAAGCTTATAGGTATTTGGGTAGTAACTTTGGGAGCCTTTACAAAGCTTTGATGATGTCGCTTTGATTTTGACTTGGCCGTGCAAAGTGCAACTGAGTGCGTTAGTGTGGCGTGATCTATGTTATTCATTATGTTTACAAGTTGCCTACATGATGTAGAATAACAGATTAAAAGTCTTCGATGTCTTGAGTTATAACGTGTCTTATTCTTCGGTCTTTTAAAGGTATATGTTGTGTTTGTCTGATACGGTGTGAAGTAGCGTCGACACAGTACTGTCTGTCTCATATAAATTGCACTACATTGCTACGGGAAGCAAAGAGAACACAGACAAGACTTTCTGTTGTTTCAAAATCAGTTTAAAGTTAGCATTTATGTCGCATAAGTTTCGATTTGTTTTCGTAAGGTACATATAACTTGCCTGAGAGTGTTACGTAGCTCAACTAATAGGGGTCACTAAAATAAGACTACATGTAAAATACAAAATAACAATACATAAAAAAACTAGCCTCGATAAACATTATTTACAATAAAATGACACAGTTATTTACAATAAAATGATATGGTTATTTACAATAAGATAATATAGTTATTCACACAAACTGGAATAATCAATAAATGTGACCTTTCACGCGAAAACGTACACTAACGACTTTCCGTTAAATGGGTGAATCGAACGGCTATCGAACGGGTTGCGAACGGGTCACCAAGCCGTTTGAAACGATTTCATCGAACAGCTAAACGAGTTATTAAGTATTCCGAACGGGTTGCCAAAACGTTCGAACGACTCGTGAAATTTATCGAACGGGTAGCCAAGACGTTCGAACGGCTTATGAAAATTTTCGAACGAGGAGCCAAAACGTTCGAACGGCTCATGAAATATTTTTCGAACGAGTAGCCTAAACGTTCGAACGGCTTGGTTTATATCATTCTGGCCGGTCAAAAACAGCAAGGGCTTAAAATTAAGTCATTGTTGTTACTTTTTTTCGACGCTGAATGGCCAAAGAAAGTAATTTTGAGACACAGTGAGCATTCGCTACCGGGTTTACTAAAGCGAAACTCAAAACACGCAAAGGTCAAAGTAATAACTTTATCGTTTATCTTTGCCGTGTTGTGTTTATTCCCGCTATTTTACAAATACGCAACTTGTTTTGCTTCTGACAGCTAATTCCACGCTAATTTTCACTTTAGATAACGTTTTTTAAACGGTTTCTTCGTGAACAGTATAATTACGAAGAAGTATTCGCTTGCAGATTAAAATACGTCGATCTTGCGAAATTTGCATAAATCGAACTCTGCACACGGAGATCATTTTGCGTCGTGTACAAACCCAAAAATTTGTGTGAGAGTTCGATTGCGTTCGATTTCCGAACTAATGGAACACAACCGAAAAATCTATTAAAAAATTCACCCTAAATATCACCAGATATTTCAACAGCGTCTTTGTAACAGCTACGAATGACTGATTAACTAGTAATACCGGTAACTTTAACGAAATAACATGTGGGCATGGAAAATACATTGATTTTACAAATGAAAGAATATAAAACTGAATTCATCCCATTTCCAGTCGAGCCCGAGTCGAGTGCAATCTGACCGTGAATCCAAAACCGTCGACCGTTGTTTTTCAATCACTACCGTTCAATTGTTCCATTTTTTGTGAGAGTTCGATTGTGTTCGATTTTGTACCAAATGAAAACAGAGAGCTGAATTGTTTACATACATGTATGAGAGTCTTAGTAGATTAATTGGCCGTTTACCGACAACTAGCGTTTAGTAGGTACGCTGACAAACTTATATAGAAGGGCTAAATTTGTTTTTTCTGCTACACAACTTTTCCTGCTGTCTTTAACTTCGATTATTATATTTAGTTTCATTCAAGATTTATTTAAACAATTAGTAAACATGAAAACAATTTACACATAAATTTTGCGCAAGTTATGCACTTGGGACTCGGGGCCGCTTGTTTACAACCATGGTCTTCAAGTCAAAGCGACAAACAGTTTCATCGTCCTTACAATGTAATAAGGTACTGACAGTAAAGGCAAACAATTAGCGTGCAATTTACGCATATATTACGTTTATAGCCAGCCGTTCGGCCGCGAGCTGTTCCAAATAATTCTTTAGCCGTTCAGCCGTTCGAAATAATAATATTCGCGGGAATATTCTTTAGCCATTTACAGCCGGATTGATGTTTTTATCGAACGGATGACCAAGCCGTTCGAACTGATTTATGTTACTTGTAATACCGGTAACTTTAACGAAATAACATGTGGGCATGGAAAATACACTGATTTTACAAATGAAAGAATATAAAACTGAATTCACCCCATTTCCAGTCGAGCCCGAGTCGAGTGCAATCTGACCGTGAATCCAAAACCGTCGATCGTTGTTTTTCAATCACTACCCAAATCGAACCTATTCGTTCTCAATCAAACTAATCGAACGTTCGATTGCTTTCAATTGTTCCATTTTTTTGTGAGAGTTCGATTGTGTTCGATTTTGTACCAAATGAAAACAGAGAGCTGAATTGTTTACATACATGGATACATGTATGAGAGTCCGGAAAGAGAGTAACTAATGTGCGAGCGCCTGCGAGACGAAGCAATGTTTTGCGAGCCTCGAGCCTCTTCTTGAGAGCCACTTTTATTTTTGCGATATGTGACCTCTCCCTATCCATTCGAGCCGTTCAAGCTGTTCCCTTGCCGTTTATCAGCCGTAAAAAAACTACAAGGATAACAGAGAATTCTTGGAAGCGGTCTGTGTTCAGGTTTCAAATTACCGTTTTGACACATGCAAATTTGGTGCACTTTTTACCGACAACTAGCTTTAGTAGGTACACTGACAAACTTAGAAGGGCTAAATTTGTTTTCCTGCTGCATAACTTTTCCTGCTGTCTTTAACTTCGATTATTATATTTAGTTTCATTCAAAATTTATTTTAACAATTAGTAAACATGAAGTTCAGAAACATTTTTACACATGAATTTTGCGCGAGTAATGCACTTGGGACTCGGGGCCGCTTGTTTACAACCATGGTCTTCAAGTCAAAGCGACAAACAGTTTTATCGTCCTTACAATGTAATAAGGTACTCAGTAAAGGCAAACAATTAGCGTGCAATTTACCTATATATTACGTTTACAGCCAGCCGTTCGGCCGCGAGCTGTTCCAAATAATTCTTTAGCTGTTCAGCGGTTCGAAATAATATTCTTTTAGCCATTTCAGTACAACCGGATTGATGTTTTTATCGAACGGGTGACCAAGTCGTTCGAATATTTATGTTTTTATCGAACGGGTGAACAAGCCGTTCAAACGGATTTATGTTTTTAGCGAACGGGTGACCAAGCTGTTCGAACGGATAATAATTTATGATTGTTTTTAGCGAACGGGTGACCAAGCCGTTCGAACGGATTCATCTTTTTAGCCAACGGGTGACCAAGCCGTTCGAACGGATTCATGTTTTTAGCGAACGAGTGAGCAAGCCGTTCGAACAGATTGATGTTTCTACCGAACGGCTGAGCAAACCGTTCGAACGAATGCAAATTTATTTCGAATGGCTAACAAACGGGTTGTAAACGGAATTCTGCTCGAAAACGGAAAGTCGTTAGTGTACGTTTTCGCGTGAAAGGTCACAAATTATATAAATAAAACAGAAAGGTTAGCTTGTATGTCAGGTGGAACAACTAACGTATGACACTATATAGGTATGTGCCGCCCGATAGGGTAGGGTTTTGGAGGTGCTCAGTCCTTAAATAGGCTATCCTTTTTGGTATTTTTGGTATTGTGATCCTTAGATATTCCTTAGATAGGGTCACTAAATTGCAGTATCCACCCCAACGGGGAAAACGAAAAAGATATGGTCTGTTAAAACTGTACTACACGCCTGAATTGGGCCCTAAAAAGGGTATCAAATCTCGATTTTCTACCCTTAAATAGGGTCAGGGTTTGAGAACCTTGGCGGCACACACCTATCCTAAATTGTCGGGAGTACCCCCCCCCCCCCCCCCCCCCCCACAGGCCGCTAATGACCTCTGGTGCCAACCTGGAGCGGTAATATTAAACAATGTAGCAGTGTCTTCTCCACATGCAACTCCATTGACTTTGAAGGGATTGATGAGACGAACCACAAACACTGAAGGATTGAAACTCGGTACACAGCAAGCTTAAAATACCAAGTGCCAAACCCCCTATTATGGACTCAGAATATCTCCGCATCACTGCACGAGCTCCCTGAAAACGTTAACAGGAGAACAAACTTCGCCGACGTATAAGCTATTTAAGCTTATTTCCAATCCAAACATGACGCTTTTGAATACTAGATATATACCCTATGCCACTGGAAACTACCGCAAACAAGTCTCTCATATTTTTTGGATCCTGAGTAATATCGAGTAAAGTAAATGAATCATCCTAACCGTTGGAAATTTCACATTTTTTGGAAGATAACGAACGCCATTTTGAAAATCACTGATCTATAACGTGACGTCACACTGGCAGTGACGACTCGACCAGTCACTCCACCAATGTTCCCTCCCGGGCTGGACCAGACCACAATACAGTTCATATATAGTCACTGACTTTCTATGAAAAAGTTTTTATATGCTCAGACATTCGGCGCCAATTCTTGATTCACTTTCTACTTTGCGGTAATAATACAGCCATTCAATTTGTGTGGGTTTTCCGTGAAATTAAAACACAAAGTATATTTTTCATTATTAGCTATTTTTATTTCTACTACTAGTAGTAATCATAGATTATAGTGCGTCTCCTTATCCCGTGGCACCTCGTCTTGACCTAGTACCTCAGTTTCATGAATTAATTCAGCCACTGTTTAAAAGGGCTATGTCGCGAGATATGCCACGCAGGCAAAAACGTCGGGCCGACATCAAACAAATTCACGCTATCGCCGTGGGATCGGGCAAAATCCTACCGTGCTGTGTACTCCGAAAGGTCTCAGATTTTTCCGACATATAAATAGTATATTTGTCTTGATTTCATTTCGGTTATTTCTCCAATTCTGAAATCATACTCCTCAGTACATGTACTAATACCGGAACCGGAAATGAGAAATTTCTGAGAAAGCCTGAAAAAGTGCTCCCGTGATAAACTTCTTGGACACCGCGTTATGGAGCATGAAATCGACGATTAAGTCACGCAACATTCAACGTAAATTTCGCAGGATTTTTCGGATAAAATTACAACTACCAGTTGCAAGTAAGACACAAGACTGTTGAATATAATTCCTTTATTAGCTAGACAAATTTAGTCACAAAACTGCGAAATCTTTAGTCGCAAATGCGCCCGATGCAGGCGCAATTTCGAGCACTGTAAAGTTAATCTGCGTTCGCCTGGCGCGGCCGGTCAGTGAATTATTGCTACAAGACATACAGCGAATTGCACCGTACAGTAGAACATCGCGAAGAACGACGTCGGTATTTAGGTGAAAGCTTCCCAAATCAGGCAGAGAACCACAGCAAAATCAAGATAGAACATTCAAAACATACCAGTAGTAGTAGGCATTGAAATATTGAGCCGTACGATTCCAAAATCGGGAAATATCCGAAACTAAATCAAGACAAATAGATTATTCACAACCCCAGCTCCCCAGGATGATGCCTGATTTCCACGAGCTGGGAATGCTGGATACTATTGTGACGTTTCAAGATGGCGCAGATTTGGTACGGACACTTTTCTCGATTCGTTCCACCTAGCCGACAAGATTAGGAAGCGTCTCCTTCGTCGACGCAATCATTGTTATTTTTCTAGGCGTAGACCTACTAGTCTCCTACGCAGCCGTTATTAGTGCTCGTCACGCAACGCAACGCTCCTCACGCAACGCTCCTCCCCCACTTAGTGGGGGAGGAGCGTTGCGTGACGAGCACTAATAACGGCTGCGTAGGAGACTATAGACCTACGTGTTTCCGTTGTTACGTATACATGTCAACTATATATAAAAAGCCAATGTAAATTTTACCCCATTGTACCTGAAGAAGGCTGGTTTGGCCAGCCGAAATATAGTACACCTTTTAAATTTGAATCTACGTTGTATCGGTCCTTGCTTCTATACTTTAAAGGACAAATAGCCTGCCAACCTATCAGAGACCCTGGGAACGAGGTTGACAGCCTGCTCGCGGGAGCTCGCGGGTCCACCGCGGTCAAATGTCAGACGCGTTTTTCGTTTAATTTGGTAGGATTTTATTTAATATTAAATGGAAATATGGGCAATGATGTATTAAAAAAATTACTTGACGTTACTTTCTTTTAATTTTTCTCAAAATGATGAGCTTTTTACCGTTGAAAACTGACCAAAACTCTTTGCGCCTGATCAGAAATTATGTTGCCAAATGGCGTTTACAATTCTGCAGTTTACAGTTTTTAAACGCTTAGAACTTTTTTGGTAAACTTTAAAAACGTTAAGTAAATTGACAGTGTATTGGCAATATATCAAACTTTAAACAGTGAAAATGACAACCTTAACTTTTAAGTACTTTGCTTAATTTTTGCAAATTTTTCTCGTTTGACCGGCTTTCTGGCTTTCTTTCTGGCGGGTCTTTCTGCATGTACCGGTATCCATGATCTTCTATTGTCTTCTATTGTTTGTGAGGTATTGCCGTATTTTTGGTCTTGTTTTGCATTTGTATTGTTGTCGTTCTTTGTTCCTTTTGTTTTACGTAATATGTGCTCCAGTACATGCAGAATCTACCCTGCTCGCAGACGTATCTGCTTTCCTTGTTTTCCGCGGGGAGCAAGGAAATCGGATATGTCTGTCCGCAGATCGCAGGCTAAGGACAAAGAACAGGATGAAATTGCTCTGGAATATCTTAAAAGAATAACCAAGTCACCCGAACAATTCACCCGAACTTTCAAGCTGCTAAAGAATGATTCGACTCGGGCCAGTGAGCTTACTTCGCTATTACAGACACGCAGCAGTCTGCCCAGTTTTAATTACGAAGTGCGTGTAAGGTCCTGTCAGTAGGTAGCGAGCGATTCTGTCATGAGTTCGCGCCATCAATCTAAGAAGCCGGAAGTGAATGCCTGGGTACCAGTCCTTGCTGCTGTGTCAATTTATCATAATGATATAAGGGGTTTGAAATTTTCAGGTTTCTTAGAATTAGGGACATTACTTATTAGAGGTCTAAATTAAATGCAGGTCATGCCAGATTTTGTTTCACTGCTTGTCCTTTTATATCCAGGACTGAATATCTTTGATACCCGGACATATTTTGTTTTATTGAATTGCAGTCTTCAGTGCCATTATCTGTACCGTTCATCAGATCGTGAAACAAAATTCAGGACTTCAAGGCCTGGCCTTCAAGGTGCGTTAATGTTTGTAAGGTACAGTTTTTTTAGATTATAGAATAGGTTTGTGGACTAGCCGATGGGATATGTTTTGATCTCGCTCAAAAGCCGTGTTTGTCTGTCATGCAGTTGACAGATTTGTTCCTTTGAGTACAAAAACGATTCTTTAGTGTTATACAAGTCAAGTTGTGTAACTAAATATGCCACAGACTACCGATCTCACCACTGTAGGGTCACTGTAGAACAAATGTTAAACGGTTTACAATCCCCTATCAAGGTCCTAAGATTTCAGCCTGCGAATACAGCCGCCTCTCATCGCTCCCGGCCGCTAGGGGCGTTCGCGCGTTCGAGGCGGCTGTATTCGCAGGCTACCAAGATTTGGAATTCTCTTCCACGTGTCACGGACTCGATCTTGTTCAATATCTATTTTCAAGTCTTTACTAAAAACGTATCTTTTGTCAAGGTAGCGAATTAAACTCGCCCATTGATTGATTAAATAATATCATAAATAAATGGTACTGAAGAGGAAGCCTAAAGTTCATAAGCTTTGTAGTTTCTGTAAGGCCTCCTAAAAAATAAATTCCTAATAAATTCCTAATAAATTCCTTATAAAAAATTGCTATTTTATAACTTCATTTTATGTTTTCTTTCTATATTATATATTCCCTGATTATAACTTCTTTTGCCATAACTATTATCTTTTGTAAAATATTCATTTTTGTATACTCATTGTGAATTCTCTGAGCTGTAACTTGTAAAAAACAATTATGATGTCACCACCCGCTGAGATTAGCCTCTGCTATTTTCGGGTGATGTCAATTGTGAACTTATTTGAAAATCAATAAAATTGTTGTTGTTGTTTCTCGCCACTTTGAATTGTTTACAAAATACTTTCTATTGCTCTCGAACAAAATGGTCGATTTTGTCGTCAAACCTCTGCCAGGCTGCATTTCACTTGCCATAAAAAGAGAGGTAAATTCTCAACCTTTCCCGGCCGTTGAAAAGTATAAAGTTGCATTTATGCGCTACATAATTGTCCTTCTCAGACCGACAGCAAGCAGTCACAAAACTTGTCTTTTCAAGACTCGAGCGTGATATTGCACGCGAAAACGAGGCAAAGAGTAGGTACCAGTTTTCGACGTACCCCTGAAAAATCTTCGTGGGCGCTACATCGGTGTCTATAGCCCAAAATTCTCAAATCTGTCCCGCTTCGTGAGAAGCGAAGGCGTTGAAATTAGGATGCGTCTTCCTCGTCGAACGCAATTACTATTACTTATTATTATTATTCGATTCTCTCCAGTTACCCGATGTTCTACTGGGTAATGTTGATTGTGTCTCAGCCACTCCCCGTAGCTTAGAGACACAACACTTTCCGCAACAAGTGTGCAATTCCAGGAATGGCCGATATTTGTACACTTCCAGGGAAGTCAGGTACATCTAACTTTCCAAACCAGGTCTTTGCACCTTTCGATATGCTTCCAAGAGCACCAATTCAATCACGATAAGTATTATTGTGACTTTCGAGGCTCCATGAATCCTTCTAATTTCAAATGCTAGTTCCTGGTACTTTTCAAGCTTCTCCTCCTCCGTCCTGATGATATTCTGGTCCGCTGGCACTTGCTATTATTATTGTTATTATTTAAAAAGAAAAGCGGCTTTATTTATTATTACTTTTTTCATTTAGTTTTTAGAATTAAAACATGGTTTGAAATATCAATAAACTGATTAAACCAAGCTAATTGCATATGTTTCAGTTTGTGGGGAAACTTGGTCTTATAATGTGCACAATTCCCATAATTATGTTAGGGTACATGACAAGTGATGTGTAGTTCTAAATCGGTGATACATGTATAATTGACAAAATCCCGAACATGGAACATCCTGAGACATTCCAGAACACAAACACACACAAAAATATACACAAATAAATTAAAATAAATGAATAAATTTAAAAACAGTAATAAAAACAATAACAAAGCAAAAGAAACTAAAAAAACAATAATTCATAAATGCTTGAGAGGACACCTTGTATGAAGCGGACACTGGAGCATTCCTCAAGAGTGTCCGCTTAATACAGGTTTGACTGTAATTACTTAATTACATTCTTACTTCAATAATCAATTAATTAAATGTGTACTTCATCACTTACTCACTCACTTTCCAACTGACTTCTGCTCACGCCATTACTTTTCCACAGGTTCTGTACGAAGTTGTTTTTAGGCTCCTTCTCAGTTTTCTCCTAATTTCAGACGGTCTTTTGCAGTGTATTTCCTGAAATTCAAATGTCATCCTTCACAGTTTCTGAGTTTCTTCCGATTAAGATACTTGGTCAATCCATCTCCAGTGCCTCCCCGCGGTGACAATAAT
>JAJGOT010001310.1:0-30174 GCA_022457155.1 Cladopsammia gracilis
TATTCTGAATGTTGTCGTTTCTTTGATCTTAGGAAAAATCTCTAGCGGTGATACTGACAAGAGGAATTGACGCTTTCCAGAGCCGTTGAGAATATTTAGTTATGCAGTCGTTTGTTTGCTAGCTCTTGGCATAACAATGTAGTTTGTGTGGCTCACTTTGAAAGAGCTGCAAGATCAGTAGTAGCCGCTTAAGTAGAAATTATTCGCTGCTTAGGATCTGTTCATTTCTTAGTCCGTGATTTAATGTGAGCGCAAGTCTGCGGTTAGCATAACTTGCGAGATCGTGTTTCTTCATCACGGCTAAAAGAGTCTAAGATTCAAGTCTTATGCGATAGTCACGGTCTGTATTGGAATAAAGGCATCTTGCAATTGATTTTAGCTCCTCAGAGTTTATTCTGCGTTTAACTTGATGTGTTTCTCGGAGCTAGGCAGTACTTCCATTGTCAGATGTATAGCATCATTGCATGCATCCGGTTTGAAATATTTGAATATCCAGCATGGTAGTTGTTTTGTAATTCTTATGGACGCAAGTGGTTACTTTGGTCATCAACATCCGGGATCTTTGAACTTTTGTGCGGTCTAAATGTACTGTGCAGACGGTCGGGTAATACTGTTTTTAAGAATTGCTAAAATTGAAAATAGCCCGTTCTTCAATCTTAATTCTTGTGCTTCCAACCTTTCACCTTAGTTAAGTTTCACCTTAGTTAAGCTTGTTCAAAGTGCGATGCTGATAGGCTGGGCCTATTTATATATATTATTTCATTTCACGGCAAGATTAGATACCAAACAAGTTAGGCGCGCAGGATGTTATGGGAAGTTACGACCGCACCACGCTTAATTACTCGTGGCGGAGCACACGAGTTATAAATCCGGCTCTGAGTTTTCTTCTTTTTTCGTGTCACATTAACGCATTCAAATTTATGCACGCATATTAAAGTTTATGTCGACGACTATATGGCTTTCAGCCGTTGAAATACATACCGCAAAAAAAAAATCCCGCAAAATCTCTCCATGTGTTGACTTGAGAAGCAAATTAAAGAAATACAGCGTACAATTGAACGTTTTGAAGACAATTCAAGGCGTTCATGGATGGATAGGACCGTTTGATATTGTGTTCGCCGCTTATTCCTGTGGGAATTTTTGCTCCGGCAAGTTTTGTGTTTTATCAGAAACCCATAAGTGGGTTGAAATGTGCAACTGTCTCTTCTACGCTTCAAAACAAGCTTCGATTATTTAATTTGCTAAGAAGTTGTTACAACCATATTTGGAAAATCGATAATTTTTTTTAAATTAAACGTAAGGATTTTTGACAAACGCAAAAAATAAAAATACAGTACATCACTTTCATAATGTTCAGTCCGAAGAAGAAAGAAAAAAAAAACGAAAAAAAAATGAACGGCCCGAGCGAGATTCGAACCGGGGTCTTTCGGCTGTGAGTCCACGCTTTACACCACTCGACCACCGTGACCACTGACCTGGAACCGGATAAATTTTATTACTCCTGAGCATAGCGGCATGAGTCAAGGTTTCGGTAAGGTTTCTTTTCGTCTCGCTTTTTGTAGTCACAAATTGCCTTGTTTTTTTAAAGTTTCCCGTATCCCGCGGGACGACTTTCACTGGTCTGATTGGTTGATACGCGACCTCTTGATTTCGGCGTGCCCGTAATCACGTTCTTGTTTTCAAATAGCCGAGTCAAGCCACTAGCATTTGGACTTACCGGAAAAGAAATTACATTTTTCGATGGGAATTTATGTTGATATCAATTTGTGATTGAATTTTTCTTTGTGTTGTCGCTAGTTTTGAAGAAATTGCTTATAAAACGTGTTTAAATTCAGTTGTAAATTCAGTCGTAATAAATGATATCTGATATTATGTAAACAAAACAAGAGTGAAGGGGTGCGTGACCCAGTTAAAATAAGCCATGAAACGTTCTTATGCAAGCGCACGAGTACAGGCTACCAGCTAGCCTCTTGTTACTTTAACCCTATTCAGACTGGGGGGGCTTTTCGAACCCCCCCTCCAGTAAAATTGTGATAACTCTTACACCGAAATAGCTCTGAGGCTGAAATTTTCTGACTTTTCCTAAAATTTATCTAGGGACATTTTGGTATCCATAACATGTCAGTGTGATTAACCATGTTGCCATGGCAACCGGTTTTTGACACATAGGTTTTCAAAATATTAAAATATGGTGAATTTTTTATTTTAAGATCTTGTTCTTTGACCTTATAGTGCATTTTCTTGTTAGAATAGTTTCTTCTTGGGACTAGTTCTTGAAAGACATCAAAAATTTTTAACATCAAATATTTGGGGGAGAGGGGTAGGTAAATTTTTGCTCTCTTTTACGTATAGACAAAAAATTTGTACTATTTATAAAATAACGCTTCTAAGTTCATTGTTTGGATAATAGACATTAGTTTGATACGTATTTTATACATTCTGATCCTTTTCTCTTTTAGATATTTTTTAAATTTTAATTTAAACAAAAAAAAAGGAAATCCAAGATGGCGGATCCAAGATGGCGGATCCAAGATGGCGGACAATAATTTCGAAATTATAGTTTTATCGCCTTTTTTTTGCTTTTTCTCGCCTTACAAGTGTGTCCTTGTTTGTATTTATTATGTTTTAATATTAAAGGGATGATTTTACAGTTATATTTGATATTTTAAGTATCTGGATGGAAAAATATCAAAGAAACGTCGGAAAAACAAAAATGACGTCATTGTGACGTCATAATTGGGTGTGGCAGGTCAAAACTGGGTGCGAAATTTCCTTGTATGGAGGTGAACATTGTGTGAAAATTTCATGGTCCTAGCCTTACTGGTTCCAGAGATATGAAGGGGGGGTTCGAGGAGCCCCCCCCCCCCCCCCCCAGTCACAGATTGCCATAAAAAGCCCAGTCTGAATAGGGTTAAAATAGATAACCATCAAAACGCGTGTCTCAGTTGAAAATTCCTTTTAGATCGATTTTAACGTTGCATTAAAGACCAAATGCGAAACATCTTTAAGCTTATTGTTGTTTATATTCGTTTACACCAATTCAGTTATTGTTATCGCTGGATTCACGCTGTTCTTGTTACAAAACGCATTCGTAACAAAGCATTACGTCACTAAGTTTACAGCTGATGGAAGGAGTGAGCGAGTGACTCATTTGCATATCAGTCGCCGTTACCGATAACCCGTTCATTACGCATGCGCGTATATTCACGGGTTAAAAAGGAATATTCAGAAGCTGTGAATGTGCGTTACACGTTTCAACCCACTTATGGGTTTCTGGTTTTATGTAACTTGCTATTTGCTTAGCGATCGAGCTGAAGTGTCAGCTACTGAATGTAGTCTTACTTTAAAACCCGTGTATACGTGAAAGCGTAATGAACGGGTTATCGGTAACGGTGGCTAAATAAAACTCACTCACTCGTTCCGTCCATCAGCTGTAAACTTAAGTGAGAAGATGCTTTGTTACGAATACGTTTCGTAACAAGAACAACGTGAATCCAGCGATAACAATAATTAATTTGACGAAACGAATATAGACCGCAATAAGCTTACAAATGTTTCGCAATTGGAGTTTTTAGTGCAACATTAAAATCGATCTAAAAGGATTTTGCAACCGAATCACGCGTTTTGATGCATATTTACCTTAATATAATAAAATTTAGTCCCTCTTGAGCATGGGTTCCTCGCTAGCGTAGTGGATTCATGTTGTGGCTTAGCCCCGGAAGGCCCGAGTTCGAGTTTCCCTAAAGTCCTTTTTTTTCTTTCTTCGAACTGGACATTATGAAAGTGATGTACTGTTTTCTTTTTTTCGTTCGTCAAAAATCCTTACGTTTAATTTTTTAAAAAAATATCAAACCGTGTCAGTGTGAAAACGTAAGCTTACGGCAATATTGCGTTAAGTGTTAGCATTTCTTCTTCACGGGTTGACTAGGGGTGGCGAATGGCAAATCCGAGACTCGCCGAGACGCCGAGACCCTTGTTTCAAAATCCGAGACCGCGACCGCAGCTACGTTATAAAATCCGAGCCCAAGACCCAATGGGGGAAAAAAACCGAGCCCGAGACTCAGTGCTGAAAATATATGAATCGCCTATCAAACAACAAACAAGGATGAAGAATGAGAATGCTTGACAAAAGTATCCGAGACTCCGAGACTTTGAGGAAAAAAATTCGAGACTCCGAGACTGAAAAAGCACCAGGCAAACGAGACTTTGAGACAAAAACTGCCGAGATTTCGAGACCGGACCAAAATTTTCCGAGACCCACTATTTTGAAGGTACCATTCGCCACCCCTTTGACTCTTAGGATCCTTTATTTTTAGACATAATTTTAAGCTTATGCCCCATGGTAAAAGTACTCAGAACACTCGGGAATCAATGCTGCAATGAGAAAAAAGGCTCCACGAGTTCAAGCTGTGTTCAGCTTCTTGTTTTATAGTATCGAGCAATCTATCGAATACTGTAAGTAGCGACTGGGTAGCCTGTTCTTTTCCTTCGCCCTGGCTTGGCCTCCATGCATCCACTCACGTAGTCCTGTTTCAAGGAGTCACCTAATCTTTCTTAGAGAATTCATTACTCGTGGCGAAGCACACGAGTTATAAATCCGGCGTTGACTTTTCTTGTTTTTTTTCGTGTCACATTAGCGCATGCAAATTTATGCACGCATATTTAAGTCTATATCGACGACTATATGGCTTTCGGCCATGAAATACATACCGTAAACAGTCTATCCGTGTGTTGACTCGAGAAGCAAAATAAAGAACTACTGCATACAACTGCACACTTTCAAGACAATTCAAGGCGTTCATGGATGGATAGGACCGTTTGATATTGTGTTCGCCGCTTATTCCTGTGGGATTTTTGCTCTGGCAAGTTCTGTGTTTTATATATTAAACTTGCCATTTGTTTAGCGATCGAGCTCCGGGTCGAGCTCTTAAGTGTCAGCTACTGAATCCAGTGAATGCAGTGTAGTCTTACTTTTAAATCCGTGTATGCGTGAAAGCATGATGAACAGGTTATCGGCAAGGGTGTTTAAATAAAATTCACTCTCTCACTCACTCACTCACTCACTCGCACCTTCCATCAGTGAGCAAATGCTTTGTTACGAACACGTTTCGTAACAGGAATTCAACGTGAATCCAACGATAACAATAATTAATTTGATGTAAACGAATATAGACAACAATAAGCTTACAGATGTTTCGCATTCGGAGTTTTTAGTGCAACATTAAAATCGATCTAAAAGGATTTTGCAACCTAAACACGCGTTCTGATGCGTATCTAGCTTAAAATAATAAAATTTAGTTCGTAGGTTGTATGTGTTCTTGGACAGCGCAGTGACTGAGTTTGTGGCTTAGTCCCGGACGGCCCGAGTTCGAATCTCCATAAAGTCCTCTTTTTTTTTTTCCTTTTTTTTTCTTTTTTCGAACTGGACATTATGAAAGTGATGTACTTTTTTTTTCGTTCGTCAAAAATCCTTACGTTTAATTTAAAAAAAAAATACATCGAACTGTGTCAGTGTGAAAACGTAAGCTGACGGCAATATTGCGTTACGCGTTACGCGTTAGCATTTCTTCTTCTCGGGTTGGCTCTTAGGAGCCTTTGATTAGACATAATTTTAAGCTTATGTTTCTCTGTAAAAGCTCTCAAATCACTTGGGAATCAATGCTGCAATGAGTTAAAGGCGCCACGAGTTCAAGCTGTGTACAGCTTCTTGTTTGATATAGAAACTCGCCCGAAGTTTCAGATACTTCAACTTGCTCGAAATTAAACTTGCAATCTTTTATGTCTTTGATGGTCAAACATTGGGTTCAAATAAGGGTCTATAAGGCTACGTTTTAAATAAACGCCAGGTTGGAGAAAATACAGTAAGCAGGGGCGTAGCGAGCCTATAGGCCCTAGGCCCTGGACCCAAGCCTACAACATTTTCAGCCAACCTGTCATATCTTTAACTGATCCGTGGAAAAAAAAAAATACTGAAATTCTTTTGATGTAATTTTAAAGGGTTTTCTTTGTCTATAGATGTTATCCTATTTTCTGTTGCTTTGTTAATTTTTTTACATAAATGTAAATGTGAAAGCTTGTATAATGTTTCATAAAAAAGAAAGAAATACAAAAAACAAAAACAAAAAAATCTTTTTGACGAAAAATGTTGGTAACTGGTTTCCAGCCGAGGTAAGCATCAAAGAAATTTTGAGTGGATATGTTCCAGACGTACCAGATGATATCCGTCAATTACAGGGAAGCGAATGCATTAGGTGACGTCACATCGGCCGTGTAGCCGCGCGAAAAATAAAGCCTCACTTTGGTTTCAAAATTACTAAGGTCCCGGATGTTACGTGACATCATACGCGCATGTTTTGCGACATCATACGCGCCCGCGAGCTAGCCTTACGCAACGCACGGACGCTCACTCGGACGGACACACATGTACGGACGCGCCCGCGAAACATTCCGCTATCCATAACCATGAAAAATGACGGGCATAGGCACTGTGAGTATGGGGCTCGGCGAGCGGGCCTTCGACCCACGGGAGCTCCGCTAATATATCCACTCATACATTCATTCAAATGGATGTCTGTTGCCGGATAAACGGCAGACATATACAACGAATGAGTCTATTTAGTTGTAATAGGTACAAACTGTTTCTACCTTATATTTTATGTTTTTTCCTTATAAACAGTTCAACTTGTATATGGTTTCGCCCCATACGCTGGTCAAGTGTCTGTGTATCATCGTGGGGCCTGGGGCATGGTTTGCTCGGACGGCTGGGACGAGAACGACGCTTTGGTTGTTTGCCGGGAACTGGGCTTTCCTGGTGTTGCCATGGTAGCAAATCATCGTTTCTTTGGAGTCGAGGGGACAATAAATATCGAGCACGTAAGTTGCTATGGCAACGAAACAAAATTCAGCGAGTGTTCATACAAAACAACGACAGAGCGGTCGGAGTGTAGAACTGAATGGAACAAAGAGGCTGGAGTGATCTGTAAAGCTGGCAATAGCACGGATCCCAGAGGTATTTATACTAACTTAAGCTGTTAAGATCAACCCTTGCGCATGTATTAGATGAACTGAAATTATCAAAAAGAAAACTTAAAAAAAACATACAATATTCGGGGGGTAGGGGGTGTTGTTTACGATGAAGGGCTCGTAAAACTAAACAAACGCAAATCATTTTTGACACTTTATTGAACATTCGGCAGCAAGCCAAACAGTTAGTTTCTATTTCCATGGAAGGAGGAAGATCTCAGCGAAAGGATCATTCTATGAGGTGGAATAACTTTTCATTTGGTCTACATGCAGAAATGCGGTCGCGGTTTGGATATAGGAGCGGTTACGAAGAAAAGCCAAGTGCACTTTAACGTATCAATCTTTCAAGCCAACTTCTTTTGAGAGGCTGTTGTTTCCTTTCTTCTCCTTTTTGGGGGAGGCTGGTTATCATGAAGCTCACGTTGAGCTTCCTGGATATCTTCCGCCACATTCTGATCTCCTTGAACACTGCTCCATGAGTTCTCAGAATTGAACTTGATGGGCAGGTCGCTACTTGCTAACTCTCTTCTTTGATCCCTTATTATTTCTCAAATAAATGTGGCACCGAACGTTACGTTGTATCCTCCTAAAATCGTATCCTATCCGGCTTAGCATGGAAAGGAAATACGGAATTATCGCCGGTCTTCAGCCGTCACCATGTCGGTTTTCAGCACAAGTATGTTCCTGGCGCTAGAATTATCCTTTCGTAGGCTGTTTACATGCGGCTAGGATCTAGATCTTCCTATAGCGCTAGGATCTTCTTTCTTCTCAGTTACGATGATCCTAACTTTAGGGCCAAGTATAACCTTTTGCATGCAAACGGAAAGAAGAAAATATATAGCGCTAGGACAACTCGCCTTGCAGGATGATCTTAGTACTAGGATCTTCCTCCCTCCATGTAAACAAGCCCTAATAGGCCCTAACCATTAATTAATAGGAAACGGTTGTGAAATATAATCTAGGAGGGAATATCAATGCTGTAGTCAATTTATTTCATGCAACCAAAACCGCAGCTATGGTCTTGCAGTATAATTCACTAATTCTAATTTTACCTTAACCTTTTGCCAGATATTCCGAAACTCCGTCTAACTGGTCCCTCCTATAGGGAGGGGGCAGGAAACGTTGAAGTGTCCATAAACCGTCAGTTGGGGAGAATATGCGACGACTCGTGGGATTTTGATGATGCCCGGGTAGTTTGTCGCGAGCTCGGGTTTCCGGATGCGGAATACGCGACCTGCTGTGGTTGGTACTTCGGTATGGATTTTAAGCTTCCACTTATGGATTATGTGGACTGCACAGGAAAGGAAACCTCACTATTTCATTGCCGTCACGTGGCCACGACTGAGGCATCATGCAGTGTATGGGATACAGCTGGAGTCATATGTAAACTGAATAAACCGAATGGTGAGGAGACTGTAGCGATTATTTATATACAGATAGGCTAGCTAACCTACAGAGTCTAAGAAAATGATTGTATCGTTTAAGTTATTTTGGCTCCAAACGGCAGCGGCACGCGTGTGACATCGCTATTCACGAAATAAGATAGTTAGGTTTGTTGTCGTGGGCTCGCAAGTGACGATTCAAAGCGATTGATTCCGTAACTTTGGTGCTGCATTCGCGAAGGACCATCGACGAAACTTTAAAAAGTAAAGTACTAAGGAATGACTATAGCCAATGGTAGAGAAACTACACCAGGCAAAGAAAGCGTAACTTGATTTATGTTTACAAAAAATCAGTTCGACTTTGTCGCGCGTTTCTAAAACACGATTTTCTATAGGCTGGTTTCTGTATGATCACCATTGCTAAATTCCTGGCCAAAGACTTGACGATTATATGGAAACAGTAAGTAGCGATCGTAGGAAAAATGTTCTGTTAGACTTGGTTCTATATGATTACCGTTGATCGCGCGATCACACAAAGTTAAGGCCAACGATGTAGCAATCCTTTGTAATAATGTGTGGTTTTATAATAAACATTGCTGTCCTTTTATCTTCTTAGTTCGTTTGGTGGGATCCCTTCTTGCGCATGCGGGTTTCGTACAAATCCGCCATTATGGTCGCTGGAGCTCGATCTGTGACTGGGGCTGGGAATTGACGCAAGGTCACGTGGTTTGCCGACAGCTGGGGTATCCGCGGGCCCTTTACACTACTATTGGTGGATTATTTAAACAACAGTCTGATGCACCGATTTGGGTAGAGGAAGCTATATGTACTGGGAACGAGACATCTATCTTTGACTGCGATTTGACATACATTCAGAACAATAATGATAAGGATATGTGTGAGCACAGTCATAGTGCTGGAGTGATTTGTGAATCCAACAAAGATCCCGGATTGAACGGTAAGCTTAAGGTGGCTGATTACAGTTTTGGGAGAGAAATAAATAAAATAATTAAATATCAGGAGATCTTGGGCTCCTCCAACAATCGAAATAAAAATATGTCGCCATTTATCTCAATCTTTCTTGTTAAAAATAACCACTCGCAAGACCCCTGCTCCTTGCTCCCTACCCCATGCGACCAGCCCCCTGCCCCCTTCCCCTGCTCTTTACCCCCTTCCCCTTGCCTCCTGCCCTTGCCCCCTGCCCCTGCTCCTGCCTCCTGTCCCCTTCCCCCTGCTTCCTTCTCCCTCCCCCTGCCTATCGCCCCCTGCCCTCTGCCCCCTGCCCCCTGCCCCCTGCCCCCTGCCCCCTGCCCCCTGCCCCCTGCCCCCTGCCCCCTGCCCCCTGCCCCCTGCCCCCTGCCCCCTGCCCCCTGCCCCCTGCCCCCTGCCCCCTGCCCCCTGCCCCCTACCCCCAGCCCCCGGCCTCCAACTCCCTTCCCACTGCCCCTTCCTCCTCCCCCTGCCCCCTTCCCCCTGCTCCCTTCCCCCTTGCCCCTTCCCCTGCTCTCTGCCCTCTCGTCAGAGTGTCAACGTGCATGGTTAAATTTATTCTCACCCATAAGAGCAACCAATTATTTCACAGTTCTCCTGATTCCTACAAAGGTCGTTACATTGAGCACGGTTTGTTTTTGCTCTTTAGAAACGGCGAAGGTTAGATTACATGGGAGTAATTTCGAACACATGGGACGTGTGGAAATAAAACTGGAAGGCATGTGGCACGCTATATGCAGCATTGCCTGGGACAAACATGATGCTGACGTAGTTTGTCGCCAGCTGGGATTCCCGGAGGCTGTGCTGGAAGTCGGCCATGGCCAGTTTGGTTTTGGCTCTAGACCTATGTGGTTGACCAGTATTCGTTGCCAAGGAAACGAGACCTCGTTAGACCAATGTGTGAGTGCTGGTTGGAAGCTAGAACCGACTTGCGACGATAAACATAGTGCTGGCGCAGTGTGCAAAGTGGCCAACGTTACAGGCGGTAATATAATATGTAATAACTAGAAGTTTTAATGTGAAAGTGAGTGCTGGTGAGGGGAAAGCTTTTAATTTGATAGAGTAAACGTTCGTGGAAGTACGTAGAGAATGAAGTTAGTCGAATAAAATTGTGAGCAATTTGAAGGGTGTGAAAGAATTGTGACCAGTGTGAAGCAGTGTGAAGGGTGTGAAAGATTTATTTGGAGATAAGTCATATGTTTAGAAACTCCATAATATTCATCGTTTTCTCTCAAAACGACAATTTTGTTCGCTATGTAATCGCGACGTTTAATAATTCGCTATTTTAGCGCGCGCTAATACAGTTGTTTTTCGCTATATAGCGCGGCACCCCTAAAAGTAACCAAAGCCGCATGCAACGACCAACGCGAACGCGAACTTGTCAATTTCGTACAACAATAATGATTGTGACGTCACATAAAAGCCAGTGCGCATGTATTGAAAGAAAGCGACTTTCATCTGTATATATAAATCTCCTGCCTTCCTCGCTGAAAAAGCTCGCTGGAAATCAACTCCAACTCCGGAAAATTACTCTAACTCTAATCTGATATATCTTTTCATGCGCAATCGTCGCAGGCGTGGATACCCCGGATGGCGTGGATACCCCGGATAATTAAAAACTAATCGCTAACGCTCAAGATCGAACTACTATTCATTTATGATGTCAAGCATACGTCATTAAATAATTGTTCCTGAATTTCGTAAGGAAACTAATTCCGTCACTAATTCCGTCACCAATTCACTAATTAATTTACTAACTAATTCACTAATTCACTAATTCCGTCACTAATTCCGACATCCAAAAAATCGAGAATTTTCACCCCTTTCTCTCAAATAGTGTGCTGTCTCGCTAAGGCTCGCCAGCAATTAATTAATTAACTCAAAACGACACTGCTGAAACTAAAGCTTTGAAATGTCAATCAAAAGATAAATATAGTGGTCGTGGGCAAACTTGTTTTTTTTCCTTTAATTTAACAAAAAGGATTACTTTTGGTTTCGCTTCTGATATACAGTATTTCCTTAAGGTCGACACACACGACGGTGACTAGTCCCGGAGACCAGTTTGTAGCGACTGGTTTGGCGTTTCTACTGATTGTTTTTCTTTTCTCTTCTTTGGTTGCAGCGACTGGTTTCACGAGCAGCTCACGTTTCATTTTCATTTATTTCACTTTATTTATTTTTTCTCCAGACCATAAATACGATGCACACACGATGTGGCTAGTTGAAGTAACAGTTTGAATTGGTCGCGTTTTATTATTTCGTCGGCCTGTACACACGAGGGGATTGCTGCCCCAAAAGTCGCCGCGACCAGTCGCTTCAATTTAAACCAGTTTGAATTTTTGCAATTAAAGTGCCTATGAAATGAAATTTTCGACCCGTTTTTTATACTAAAAAATTGAAGTCCGTGTTCCACTGATTCATAATTTTCCAATTTAAGTTATGGTCAAGCAACGAAAACTATTTTTCTTGGACGCCCAAAGTAGGTCAAAAATGAACGTTTCGTGTCCTGGGGCCTGGAACTAGTAAAAACAGAAACATAGAATGCACGATCACTGCAATAAACCGTTGAGAATGGCCAGATCAGTATTAATACTTCAAGTGAAACAAAAAAAACTGGCAAACTGATCCTTACGGCAGAAAAACAGAAGCAGAAGCCAATAACATGGTCACGCCATCAGTTATGCAAAAATGCCAAAAATGTTGTGTTGCTCTCAGACTTTTCAGTTTTTCTCGTAAACAAACCACTTTTTAAGCTATATTTTTGCAGTTTTGGTCAGTTGAAAATGTCCTCTGACGATGAGTTTTGACTACCATGTTGACTACGAAGATCTGTACAACTGTTGACGTCACAAGTTCTAATTTGCATATTTTGGTCGCGCGCTGGTTGTCCCGTATTTTTGGCTCAAATAGGCCAACTTTAAGGAAAGAAAAAATATAGATTGCGCGCTTTACCATAACTTTAATTGGAAAATTATGAATCAGTAGAACATGGACTTCAATTTTTTAGTATAAAAGACGGGTCGACAATTTCATTTCATAGGCACTTTAACGAGTCGTCATGACCACATTTTGGTCAGTGCAAGTAGATTTTTTGCCAAAAATTTGCAGTCTTGCTAGTTGCCTCATGTGCATCGACCCTTATGGCTAGTTAGAACACACTGATGATCTCAGTTAGAGCAAGAGAAAGCTGAAAATGGAATTCACTCTTGGGGATAACTCGAAGAATTTTTTTGGCGAGAAATACAGCATCACTGATGTGCTGCTGGGTTAGCAGCATCGAAGCAGCGACGAGTTTAGCGCAGAGGTGTCTTTAACATTGCTTCAAGTGAGTCTTGTGTTTCTTTTCCTTTTTTAGACGGGGACGTTCGACTTCGTGGATCTGGCAATTCAAACGCTGGTAGAGTGGAAGTCCAATTTGGAGGAGTCTGGGGCATCGTATCTGACAGGGAGTGGGATATAAGGGATGGTCACGTGGTGTGTCGGCAGCTTGGATTCCTTAGGGCAGTGCGCGTTTATACGCATTCCAGGTGAAAAGATTAAAAATATCCTAAGTAACTAGGAAACATGACTTTCAGGGGTGGAGGAAGGGAGCCTATTCCACATCCGTTTAATATTTGTGTTCACTTAACTTATGTTTTCTCTTATGTTTTCAGGTATGGTTCGGTGGATTTAAAGATATGGCTGAGCTCTCTGCAGTGCAGTGGAGAAGAGAGAAGACTCATGGATTGTCCTAGAGAGTTGAATTACGACCTGTATGCGTCATTACTTCGTAACGCTGGGGTTGAATGCACGAATGACACAAATTATACCAGTGGTGAGTGATCAATAATGGCAAAATAGAAACCATCCTAACACTTTTGACGACTGTAGCCTCAGTCTTCACATAACAGTCTTATAAATTATTTAAACACCAAAACAAATTATGAAGATGATATTTTTTTAAAAAAATATCGAATAATCTTTCTATTAACTGCCTACAAAATAAAAATCTTTTCCGATGAAGAGTAGTGACTATTGAAGTTGTTCAAAACATAAATACAGTTATTATTTACGATATGCACGGTAAATGCGCACGCAGTACGTTACAGTACGCAGCTCTTACAAGGTCTTCTCTAATTTGCTGAAGAAACAATAGAACAAACAACACAATGGCCCTAGCCCTAAAAACAATTGAGCTGCGTGATACCCAGGTCCAATGAAATTAGAGGTTGTTAAGAGTTGCGTGGTATCCGGAATACAGAAAAACCTCAATTAAATGGGCTCCCTTGGGACCAGGAGAAGTGTCCCCTTAATGGAGGTTTTGCCGCGGGTGTTGTTAATAATTAACCACCTAAACAAAAATACCTGGTTTCTTAACATGAGATGCCTCCATTTATTTTAACAAATGTAAAATGCATTATTTAAATTGCAACGGCAACCTTGGACTGTTTAAATTATATTTTACTATAATAGGCCTTTATCACGCCCCACCATTTTGTATAAAAACAAAAGATGTTTGCCCGCCCAACCTCGTTTTCAACTTTTTCACTGCGAGGCTGGGCGGGCAAAAAGAAAGCATTTTATTCTTCGGGGAGTCAACATGGCCGCTGCGTGATAAAGGCCTATAGCCTTGCATTTGGTAATTATAGCACAAAACACAATGTCAGTGTCATACATCACTAGTCATTTTATAGCGGAGCCCGCGGGCCGAAGGCCCGGCGGAGCACCATACTCATAGAACCAGAGGATAGAACCTATGCCCGTCATTTTTCATGGTCATGGCTAGCGGAATGTTTCGCGGGCGCGCGTGTGCCCGCCGCCGCCGCGGCCGTCACGCATAGCTCGCGGGCGCGTATGACGTCGCAAAACATGCGCGTACGACGTCATATTGAAACCAAAGCGAGGCTTTGTTTTTCGCGCAGTTACAAAGCCGAATGTCACGTCAGCTGGAAAAACATTTGATGTTTTGCTGTGAATTTACTAAGCGGATAAAACCGTTTTAAAGGCGTTATTTCCCTGAATGTTTCGCGGTTTGCTACTCAAGACAAGGATTCTAAATAAGGGATACTCAGAAGCTGCTTTAGTGGAAAAAGACGAGCTTTCACCGATAAAATCTTGCTTCGAGGAACTTCATGTATTACGGTTGATGCGGGAGATGTTTGTTTTTTATGGATTTCAGAACCAGAAGCGGAGATTTGAATTTCCAACCAAGCGAAGGACTTAAAGGTAAAACAGATTACATTTTTGATGGGAATTTATCTTGATTTCTTTGTGTTCTCGTTAGCTTTGGAGAATTGTTTATAAACGTGTAGCTTAAATTCAGTTGTATTAATTTCTTGAATTTCATCGAAGACACGGCTCGGCCTCGATGCGATATAAATGGTACGCGTTTTACTTTTAAACATAAACTAATGGAGATTTGAATAAATGTTTTCGAAAGAAGATTGTGTTGTCCAATTTTATGTGTTTGTTCATTGATTACATAGATTGAAAAAGATTTTATGTAAACAAAACAAGACTTAGATTTTATACTCGCGTCGCCTTATGCAAATATGTTTGTGTATTTTTGCAATTTTGATTTTCAAATCAGTTTCTCGGGCATTTTTTGACAAGCAACAACTGTATTTTATTCGGAAAATAGTCGTAATAGTTGTTCTAGACGGAGAAAAAGTTGTTTTTGCGAACTTTTGTGCGGTCTAAATGTACTGTGCAGACGGTCGGGTAATACTGTTTTTGAGAATTGCTAAAATTGAAAAATAGCCCAGTCGTCAATATTAATTCTTGTGTTTCCAACCTTTTACCTAAGTTAAGTTTCATCTTACTTTAGCTGATCAGAGGGTCTTCAGACTGCTTCGCTGTTGGGCTAAGCCTAACTATATATATTAACAAGATATACAGTTATTTCAATAAACGTTGTCGGATGAAAGCTTAAAGCCAAGACCGCAAGGTAGTATGGGTTAGGGTTAAAAGCCATTGAATAAAAATGCCATACTACCTTGCGGTCTTGGCTTTTCGCCTTTTTCATCCGACAACGTTAATTGAAATAGCTGTATATGCCGTAACCACTTAGAATAAGAGCTCAAGCTTTGAATATTGTCATCACTTGTGACTTCTTGTTTGGTGGTTAACGTACCTCAATGGAGGTTCAAATGTTATTTGGGACGCTCTAACACTGTCCCCGTGATAATGGAGGTGATAATTACTAAGATTACAAGATTACTAAGATTGCTAAGATTACATAAGCATCAGTGCCTGGACCAGAAGTATCCCCAGAAGTATCCCCTTAATGGAGGTGTCCCAAAGTAGAAGATCCACTGTATCACAATACTCCTTATATCCGTGTGAGAAAATCCAAATGATTTGGAATTGCGTTTTATCAGAATATGTCAGTTATAGCCGTGAAAAAAATTGAAGCTACCTCCTTAATAGTTTGTTATATTCGGGTTCGGTATATGCAGAAAACCAAACGCATGTTTAATTGACGTTTGCAGAAGTGGAAGTTCGTTTGGACGGCATGGACACGCCTAACGTAGGTCACGTGCAAGTCAAGTTCAACGGCACGTGGGGCACGATCTGTGCAGTGCGCGATTTGACGTACCAGTCAGGGGAAGTGATATGTCGTCAGCTGGGTTACGGACCTCTATTAAAGCACAAATTCATGAATAAAGAATGCACCGCAAAGAATGAAGGAGCTGAGAGAGTGTGGCTGTCCGACCTAAACTGTCAGGGATTCGAAGACTCTCTTGATCAGTGTCCTCACAGAGGCTGGGGCAGAATGGATCCAGAATACTGCAAGAGGTGCACTCCTCAGTATTGTAGCGTGTGCTTGATTTGTCAACCACATGACCCAAATATCACAGGTATAGAAAAACCCTTGTATGCTTTTGGATGTTGTTCAGTTGTCATTGTTTCAACGAATTTGCGAAGACGTTCTTATCGATCCTCAGAATCGCATGCACGTCTTTAAATCATGCATTTTTATCCCGATACCTAGTCAATTTTCTCTTTATTTTTTTTACATAATAACTGGCTAAAATAAGTGCATCCCTTGAAGATTTTAATATTTCCTACCGAATAGAGGCACAATTTCGTTTCGGGATGAAATGTACCGATGTAAATGCTGTTTGGTTTTTATTTTATTTTCCATCGAGGAAAACTACTAGGCGTTTTAGATAGTTTTAAGGTGGTCAGACACGAGGGGTCATGTAGCAGGGACATGTCGCAGCGACATGTAGCAGGGACAAAAATTTGTGTAGTACACACTGAGGGACATGTAGCAGGAACGTGCGCCCGGACATGTAACAGGGACAAAACCATAGCGCTTGCACACACATGAAAATGTTGCGAGGGCATGTCTCAGGGACATGTTGCAGCGACACGTCCCCTCGTGTGAACTGATACTTTCATAATTGCGCAACACCAATTTTGGGGACATTTTGTCCCCGCGACATGTCGCACGGAGTTCAACTTTTTGAACTTCATGGGACACGTCACGGGGACAAAATGTCCCCAAAATTGGTGTTGCATAATTGTGAAAGTATCAGTTCACACGAGGGGACGTGTTGCTGCAACATGTCCCCGCAACATTTTCATGTGTGTGCAAGCGCTATGATTTTGTCCCTGTTACATGTCCCCGCTGCACGTCCCTGCTACATGTCCCTTAGTATGTACTACACAAATTTTTCTCGCTGCTACATGTCGCTGCGTCAAGTCCCTGCTACATGACCCCGCGTGTCTGACCACCTTTAGAGTCAGTTATGCTTTTGTCATCCCAGGATAAAACCATGCGTTTGAACAAAAAAAATTGTATTCGGAAGAAATTTAACTGATCGGGAAATAAACTCATCTTGGGCTTTGATGCAAATGTAAGCTTTGCACAAAAACTAGGATAATGCTCAAGTGGATAGATGTGTACTGAGTCCTTTCTATTTCTCTGAAGTATAGCTAGTTAGTGCAAGCGTCACTGTATTCCTTTGTTGGTTAATAGCAAAAGCAAACACTTTTTCGCTTCTTTGATTCAGACCTCCATCTTAGACTAGTTGGCTCAAATCTGCCGTATGCTGGCCGTGTTGAGGTTCGTTATGCAGGAGTCTGGGGAGTAATATGCCCGCGTCGCATGAATGGCACTGTGTTCAGAGTAATTTGCCGCCAACTGGGTTTCGAAGGCGTAATGGGACAGGAAAGCTTATATCTTCGAAGGAATTTAAAGCTCTATGGACATGACGCAAAGGGACCTGTTTGGTTGAGTAAAGTATACTGCCATGGTAACGAAAGTTCGTTATCGCAATGCAAGATCGACCGTCCTGGGGAAGTTTTGTGGTGCATACATGACGAAGCCTTAGAACTGATGTGTCTACCAAAGAATTATACACCACGTGAGTCATATTACACATGATACTGATTGTGAACAGAAAAGCTTATGTAAGGAGTGAAGCCCAGCCTAGTCCCTAGGTTTTCTCTTCCTCTTAAAGCCAAGCATGCAATCGGGATAAGAATCCTGGAACGAGTTTCAGGAAGGGAAAGCCTGCATACTAAGTGTTTGAAATTTGTTCACATTTTCATTAATTTTAAAAATAATAAGCAATTCAAGAAAACATTGAAAAGGTTATGGCGGTGCCCAGTTTTCTCGCCGTCATTTTTGAAAAAATAGATCAAGGTTACATTTTCTAAGGTTTTGTAATATATTGCGGATTCCGAGCCATCTTTTGACTAAGTGAGTACGATAGGTCAGGTTCTACCATATTAAAGTTATAGCGGAGCACTTGCCAGGCCGAAGGCCTGGCTGCGCAGCTCCATACTCATAGAACCGATGCTCTTCATTTTTCATGGTCATGGCTAGCGGAATGTTTCGCGGGCGCGCGTGTGCCCGACGCCGCCCTCCGCCGTCGCGCAGGACTAGCTCGCGGGCGCGTATGACGTCGGAAAAAATGCGCGTACGACGTCATGTTGAAACCAAAGCGAGGCTTTGTCTTTCGCGCGGTTACACGGCCGAATGTCACGTCAGCTAGAAAAACACTTTGATGTTTTACTGTGAATTTACTAAGCGGAGAAAACCGTTTAAATTAAAGGCGTTATTTCCCTGAATATTTCGCGGTTTGCTACTCAAGACAAGGATACTAATTAAGGGATACTCAGAAGCCGCTTTAGTGTAAAAAGACGAGCTTTCAGGGATAAAATCTTGTTTTTTATCAATGCGGGAGATGTTTGTTTTCTACGGATTTCAGAACCAGAAGAGGAGATTTGAATTTACAAGCAAGCGAGGGACTAAAGGTAAAACAGATTACTGTTTTCGATGAGAATTTATGTTGATATCAATCTGTGAGTGACTTTTTATTGGTGTTATTGTTAGTTTTGGAGAATTGATTTTAAAACGTGCTTGAATTCAGTTGTATCGATCTCTTGAATTTCATCGAAGAAAGCTTGAACTCGATAAGTTATAATTAAATGGCATTGAAATGGTACGCGTTTTGCTTTTAAACGTAAACTAATGGAGATTTCACTAAATTTTTTCGAAAGAAGATTGTGTTGTCCATTTTTACGTGTTTGTTCATTCATTAGATAGATTTAAAAGCGATTTTATATAAACAAAACAAGACTGATTTTATAGTACAGTTCCATCTTCACTCGCATCGCCTTATGCAAATATGTTTGTGTATTTTTGCAATTTCTAATTTTCAAATCAGTTTCTCTAGCAATTTTTGACAAACAAAAACTGTATTTTATTCGGAAAGTAGTGGTACTAGTTATTCCAGACAGAGAAAAGTTGTTTTTGTGAACTTTTGTACGGTCTATAAAAATGTACTGTGCAGACGGTCGCGTAATACTGTTTTTGAGAATTGCTGAAATTGAAAATAGCCCGTTCGTCAATCGTAATTCTTGTGCTTCTAACCTTTCACCTTAGTTAAGCTTGTTCAAAGTGCGACGCTGTTAGGCTTGGGCTATCTATATATATTATAGGTATAAAGATATTTACCGTCTCACCTCAGAACCACACCCTCTGCTATTGATTGAATATACTGGTGGTTCTGGAGGACTTAAGAATTTCATCCATGATATTACACCCAGTTAAGAATTTCATCAATACGAACTCAGAAATGGGAGTTGCGTTTAAACCATGTTTTGACTATGGTTTGACGATGCTGAAACCTTAGTTGTGTTTAATTTAATCAGCATATCCAATCCGCCTGGCTGGATCCTCAGTACCACATGCTGGTCGACTGGAAGTTCTGTACAATGGAACCTGGGGTACCGTGTGTGCTGGTGTGTATGGGTGGAGTGTGAAAACTGCAAATGCACTGCTCGCCTGCAGGCAGCTTGGATTCGGTTCACCTATCAGGTCAGTGTGCCTAAAATAGATAATGAAATTGAAAAACTTAAAAGAGGTTCCGTAGACTTCGCGGCAAACCTGTAAAGTGGAAGTCCATTTCGATGTGAAACTTTCTTAGGCCGTGTTCTATTGGAAATAGCCTTTCAATCTAAACCGGTTTTGGTTAATTTGGTTGAGGTGTTGCAATGGAATACAAATTCAACCGTTTTGAGTTTAAATGCGGTTGTTCCTGGGGATAGTGACAATATTAATAGTTTTAAGCAGGCTTTATCAACACCTTTGCGAATAAACAAGATGGCGAGAATAAGTGGAGCAGCTTCGGTTGTCTTATCTGAGTATTTGAAAAAGTAATTCCAGAAAATGATTCTGAAAATAAACTGGAGGGACCAGCGACACTTTTTGTATTGAACGAGCGGGCAGCTGCCTCTTGTATCCATGGATACGTGGAAGATGTTCAGTTGTGAAGAAAACGCCGCCATTTTTGTTGACAATTTTCTGACGCCAGCGTCATAACACACGAAATCACCCGAAAAATCACGCCTGCGAGTATGTCAGCGGATGTTATCATCGTTTTCAACCATTTCAACCAAGTTTGGGCTTGGTTGAAAACGTTGATCAACCAAACCAACCAAAAACGGTTTTTGTCTCCAACAGACCATGCACGAAAAGAACGAAACCAACCCAAACAAACGAAAATGGTTGTTACCAATAGATCACAGCCTTTATGTTCAAATTCTAGTCACGTGAGCTGTAATTAAAAATTAACGGTTAAAATCTTTAAAGGAAAATGGAGAACATAAAATCATAAATTACAGTGTATATTTTGGAGTACTAATCTTTCGCAACTTATGTACTCGTTATGAATAAGGCTTGTGAGTATGGGCAAGTTCAATAGCAATGACGCTACTTAGGGAATAGATCACACGACTTACGAAAAAGGTTATTTATAACTTCTCATGGAAATTACTGATACCACAATACAAGTCGTTATAACAATGCGCACAGTTTATTTAACAATTTCATAACAAATATTTTTAAAATTATGTTATGTGACCCTTACCCATTTTAGAGAACGCATTTTGTGATACCAACAAACACTTTCATATGATTAGTTTAGGGAGATGTCTATCAAAATATGAAGTTAATTTTATTGACTGATCATACGGATTTCTAAATTCTCTGCAGAGGGGTCTTAAAAAGTTTTCTACCCATGCCGTGCCGTGCCGGTCAATTCGTATGCTATTATTTTTTCTGTCTACGGACTGATCGGTCTGGCCAACCAGTTCTGACAAATGGTATGAATGCAGATATAGTACCGTTTCATCATAAGCAGAAAGAATAGAATGAAGGAACTAGAGAAAAGAAAAGAAGAGAGGATTTAAAAACCGAGTTGAACAAGTGAATGAATGGGTGAAGAAATAAACGACGACAGTGAAGAAGCCCAGATTTAATTGAATTTAATTGAATGGATGGATGGATAGATGGATGGGTGAGTGAGTGAGTGAGTGAGTGAGTGAGTGAGTGAGTGAGTGAATAATAAATGGACAGCCTATAAACTAAACCGTTTAGTTTATAGGCTGCCTAGTTATTTTGATTACTTGCTCACCAACTTACTCTTTCGTCCAGTTTATAAGTGACGAACGGAGGAACAGTTGGCGGAAGAGCCGACAGCATAATTGAAAATAACTTTGTACACAGATCAACCACTAGCTGGTTTTCTAACTGTCCGTCAAGTAGCCACGCGACCGGAGCTATATGGCTGTCTGGTGTCCAGTGCAGAGGAAATGAAAGTTCATTGGATCAGTGCCCTAATATGGGATGGGGTAAAACTAAGCCCTATTGTCACCACGACTCAGATGCATGCCTGGTGTGCGATAATTCACAGTATCATAATTCGGGTAAGTTTTATTTACCGGTTATTAAGAAAGAAAGTTTGTAGACGTGCATTAAGATTCGTTAAGACGGCCCTAATAGTCCCCATGGAACGAAGAGGAGTAATTGAAAAAGGAGTATAAACCGTAGTGATACAATCCAATGGTTTTCTGAGAAGCACGAAAACTACCTTTATTCTCATACGAAATGTACATTATACTAACACAGGACGCCTAAAACGTACTAAATGTTCGGAGAAGAGAAAATCTTTAAAATAAGCAAACAGAACATGCATTTAAGGTTACAGTGTACCTTCAGATAGAAAGTTTATTGAATTTTTTTTTGGTGTAAAAATAAAGTTTACAGAATGAACTTTCATCCAAATTCAAAAAAATTATCGGCAAATAGTGAAAATTGACGGAGAAATGACGGTATAACTTTTGTAGACGGAGTTTGTTTATGAAGCGATATGTTTTTCTAAGCGCTGTTTTCTCAAAGTTAATTTTTCGCTTGTAGGGGACACTTTAAAGAGCTGCAACTCAAAGGGAATTCGTTCGATTTTCCTCAAATTTGGACAGAAGCTAGGCTAACATATAATCAACAAAAACATGTCAGCGAATTTCTTATTTTCGAAAACGTTTTCGTCAAGACCCATTTCTGTGCGATCACTCCAATTTTTTTCTCCCTTTTTCGAAAATATTCTGTAACTTTTCATTCCAATTGAATATGGGAAATCGCCGACACGTTTTTTTAGCGCTTCGTGTCCGGAAATCCGAGAACAAATCAAATTAGCAAAATACAATAATCGCTTTGAGTTATAGCGTTTTAAAGCTGATTCGGACGTTCGAATTTAGACGTCGTAAAAAATTCGACAATTCATTTTATTAGCAAATGGTTTCCATATTTAAATAGCTATCTATAAGCTTTAATTTGATGTCTGGGTTTAGGTATATTAAGTGTAATCTTGAGACGCTAGAGTTGTTATACTGGAGACACCTCCGAAAGTACACTGTAACATTAACAAGCTTACCAGTGCCGTTTTTCCGCAATACAATTGTGTCGTATCGTTAGTGGATTTTCACGTACCCGACAACGTTTCTGCAATGAAGTGCGTGATTAAGTCATTCTTTCACCAATCAGAAGACTGAATTCGTTGATGGGTAGCTGTTGCATAAAAATAGGTATTTATTTCATGCCTATACCCATTCTGAATATCAATGAAATTGCATAAGTATTGCAAAGTTCATGTTCTCAAAATTGTAGAAAACCTCGGATTGACATGTCTGTTCTCTTTTTAACTGCTAACATTGCTTCAGACAGATGAGTTCAATCCTCATCTGTTCATTGTATTTTCACTTGATAGACATTATTGTGCGACTGAGTGGTTCTGAAGTGCCCTACGCTGGCCGCGTTAAAGTTCGTTACCGAGGAGTCTGGGGGACTTTATGTGAACATGACTGGAAAACAGAGACCGCTGATGTGTTGTGCCGGCAGCTCGGATATAACGGCGTTGAACTGGATCTCGTTGTGCACAACGACGACTGGTACTCGCCAATGGCCTTATATGACGTGATTCGTGGGCCAGCGTGGTTTAATAGTGATGGTTGCAATGGGGATGAGAAAACTCTGTCTGAATGCCATTTGCAACAGGAACCGTACTGTAGCGGCAGCGATAACATTCAACTGATTTGCAAAGTAGAAAATTCTTCCTTTAACCGTGAGTGATGCATTGCAAGTCCGCACGTCAACGCGTTATTTATTATTTACACTTTTTCTAATACAGCAACCCTTCAATTGAGGATTATTAGCTGGGCGGTCGGGCTAGCTTACATAAGCTCGTAAATAAATCAGGCTCCTAAATGCCTGTGGGTTGCCTGTGGCCCTTACAAAGATGCTATATTCCAGTTCTTAATAGTTCTAAGGTGGAAAAATGAAAATTATGTGATTCAGTTTCATGACGAAACGGAGATATTTTGGTTTCACCTAAAGGTCCTAAAGCCCTGACCAAACGGACTCGCAAGTAAACGCAAAGTTACAAAAAGTTAGTTGAATGCAAAGTTCTTTTGCAATAACTTTATAAACATTATATTACAAATTTTACATTGACATTTACAAAAAAATTAAAGAAAATACTATTTTAGTAGTAAAAAATAAGGTAACAGATAAAGGGAAAGTGAAGTAAATCGGTAAAATATAATTACAGCGGTACAATTGAATTGACGTCGACTCACATAAAGAACCAACATAAGGGAACTGGGCCAGTTTACCGGTAGTAACTACTAGGGCATGAACATATTCAAGGCAGATCAACAAAGAGTGACTGAGAAATGGAGGTTAAAAAATCCCATCGAGGACGCTGGGGCTAAGGGCGAAAAGAGCATTGATGTACGTAATGTGGAAAAGTGAACATTTCGCTACCGAGTTTTGTCTCCATATCATATCGATTTTATATATATATATATATATATATATATATATATATATATATATATATATATATATATATATATATATAGAATGAGTTGTAATTATCAAGCTTCCAACTCCATGTCTTGACTTGATTTTGCTTTATTGTTAGTTTATCTACCAATCATAGACGCCATACATGTCACGTTATAGTTTTGAATAGCCAACGGTTTACGCAAGCCTTAACACACTTGTAACTCCCCTGAAGAAGGCCGTGATGGCCGAAACGTAAAATAAATGGGTCAATAAAGCAAAATCAAGTCAAGACATGGAGTTGGAAGCTTGATAATTACAACTCATTCTACATTAACCTTTTCAAGCTACAAGATCGCACTTTACTAGAGTGATCCTCTGTCTTCGACAAGGCATACAGCATTGTTTGAGAGACCTGTCACAACACTATACGTATATATATATATATATATATATATATATATATATATATATATATATATATATATAACCGTAGAACTTGTGAGGGGTCTCGCAAACAATGCATATCCTTAACCAACGTAAAATGCTTGCTGGAGGATCACTAAAGCGATCGTGGACACTTGAAATAATCGTAAATAAAACCGAAAATGTGAGGGTCAAGAGTCCAACTCCAATGTAGCTTTGCTGGTTTATTCGCTCAACGTTTCGACCATAACGGTCTTCATCAGGAGCATCTGAGGTATATCTCAGATGCTCCTGATGAAGACCGTTATGGTCGAAACGTTGAGCGAATAAACCAGCAAAGCTACATTGGAGTTGGACTCTTGACCCTCACATTTTCGGTTATATATATATATATATATATATATATATATATATATATATATACAAATTAGTGTGGGAAGGGAGATATGGACAACTAGTTGCCAGTTGCCTCATAATCTTTCACCAACCTATTCTCGTTAGGAAGGCGATTCACAGACAGTTAAATTGAGAACAGAAATTTTCTTTGTTGTGAAAAGAAAGTTAAATTGAGAACAGAAATTTTTTGTTGTGAAAATTTCTGTTGTCAATATTTTTGCAAAAGGGTGTATAATATGTCCCACGTTCACAGTTGCTATGAAGCCATTCTGGTGATAGCCGGTAGGGCACATTGTATAATTCCATGTATATATATGGAGTCTAGCTAGAAGGGAACAAAGATTGATTGGCACTGGTGTTTTGAAGAATCTGGTCTCAGCCCAATTAAGTACAACAGTGTCTTCTATACAGTAATTTTCGGGAATAATTTTACAAAGTTTTAACCTTGTTGTTATGCTTTTTCAAAACATGATTGTTTCAGAACAAACCAGAAAATATGAAAAAGTTTCTCGGATTCTTCTTTACAGAATGAACAACGTGGACCATCTTTGTCAGGAAGTCGTTTATCGGAATTGGTCTGTGCAGGAGCTTAAATTGAAATTCAATGCAAACTTGCTCGCGCTCCCATATCAAAGAGAACATTAGCGAGAGCAACTTATTTTCATTTGTCATAGTGGCGTTTGAATGGTGAAACGGTGAAACAACTTGCACCTACTTGCGGACAAATTTGAGCTCGATCAAAGTGAACGCAAGTCATTGCAAGTTACGTAAGGCCCGGCCTGGTCAAACGGAGTCAAATTATTTGTTTTGGCAAATCTCCAACTTGCGGTAACTTGTGACTACTTTTGGCGAGGCGTTTACGTCCAAACTGAAATTATTTATGCAAATGACCCTTGATAGTTTCCACCAAATGCGTTCATTTTAAGTGAACATTCTAAAACCCAGAAATTTTAGGTTTTTGGGTGACAGCTTAACCCTATTCAGAGCCTGGGCTCTTTTTTGTGTTTCTGAGTCTGGTGGTTGGCGGGGATGCCCCTACTCGTAACTTCAAGAACATTAAGGCTATGACAATGAAACCTAGAGGGCACATAGTACGTCCAAAACTGTCTCCTTTGCGGTCCGCACAATGGAACGATGACGTCATATGACGTAGTTATTAGGTAATTAGTTATACGGCCACCATCTTGGATCCGCCATCTTGGATTTGTGAAATTTTTTAAATCCTCTTAAAAACCGTCCACATTGACTCAAAATTAGTCAAAACCAATAAATAAACACTAAATGACGTAAAAATATAAAAGTTATACCAATAAACATCGTTTTTCTTCATTTAAAGGTATAAATAAGCAAATTTCAAAAAACATGGCTGTCAAAATCTTATTGCCATGGAAACATCAAGTCACGTGATCAAAAAATTGTCAGATGAAATTGTTGCCAGATAAATTTTAGGAAATTTCACAAAGTTTGACGTCGTTTGAATACATATTAAAGAAGTGATGAATGTTTAAATTCAGCGCAGGCACTTTGTGCCTCCCCCCCCCCCCCCCCCAGGCCGAATAGGGTTAATTAAGGGTTTTGACAAGACGAACGATGACGGAACAACAACGGACCCAATCTACTGGACGTTTCCTGCTAACAACTACAACTTACGCATGTACAGTTAGTGGAATTTAACGGTTCTATGGAGAATGAAACTTTACAGAATAACTATTTTTAGGCAAACTTGAACGACTTTAACAACTTCCGTAAAAATATAGATTTTCTTCTGTATCCTGTCTATATGTGCAGTAGTGGACAATAGCCATCGGGATAAAAACATTCGCTCCGGCAGACCAATCAATGTTCCACAGTTTGTTTGTGATATAATATAATGGATCTGAAACATAAACAACCTTGTGTTGATAACTTTTGAGCAACTATTAATTGAGTAACTTAGAGCCTTAGAGAATTGAAATCAGGAGTATAAACTAACGTTTAAGGGTGTCGGTATAAGAAGATAAGGGTTTTTGGACGTGGTGTATACATTTTGGTCATGATTAACAGCATACGAGGGCTTAAAAGTCGAGTTGACGGGAATAGACTGGGCTTTGGCCTTGACATTCTTGACCTAGTTAAAACTTTATTTAAATGCCCATGTTCACCCAATCTGCTTTGCGCGCTTATGGTTTTGTTTTGAAACAGTTCAATGAAGCGTTATGATTGGCTGGCACGTCGATTTTTCGTTTTTCCGTCTGTGCGAAAATCAGCCCGGGCGCGCAAAGCAGATTGGGTGAACATAGACCTATAAAACATCTGTTTTATTTGTCTTTTACAGAGTTCCCAGTCAGGCTCGGTGGGAACCATTCCAGAGAGGGCCGTGTGGAGGTGTTCTATGGTGGTCTTTGGGGCACAGTAGGAACTGAAAAGTGGGACCAGCCAGACGCTTTGGTGTTTTGTCGTCAGCTTGGATTCAGTCAAGTCCAAAGCACGTATTTAAAGGAAGCTCCAACCACCAAAAGAGTTCTATGGTTCGGTAATTTTGGATGTCAAGGAAGTGAGGCAACATTGGGGAAATGCACGCACAGATTAATAGCCAGGGCTTTCATCAATGATCATGACCATCCTTTTGATGTGTTTGTTCGCTGCGGTATAGACGGAAAAGACAAAACAGGTAAAGTTAGCATGCCATAGTTTTCGCTTTTACAGACTCTGTGTTATTTTACGTCATCTACTGTCACACAAATGGGTTTCAGTAATTGATATTTTAACATATTACTTATGCGCAAAATACAGAAAGCAACGCAAATAGTCATATACCACACGGCTGTTAACAACCTCTTATTTCATTGGACCTGTATATCACGCAGCTCTATTGTTTTTAGGGCTAGGGTGCATTGTTGTGTTGTTTATTCTATTGTTTTCTCAGCAAATCAGAGAAGACCTTGTAGGAGCTGCGTTCTGCCCCCAAAACGTAACTGGGCTGTCTTTATTGGAGACATTTATATCACGCATAAGTGGCAATAAGCAGCTGTTTCACCACATAGTGATGTATTGGCTCTCCAAACCAATTTAAAACATCACGGATCCATAATCATCTCTTTTTTTACTTCATGTTTGATAAAATAAATCTAATTTTTCATCAGCTTATGGAATAGAAACGATTTTCAACTGATTGCCAAGTAAGACAAACGTTAAAGTGTTTGTACCGGCATAAAATGCTTTATTTCCAACGTCGTATTCGTTAATCAACATCACCTGCTGATGCACATTTGTTTATGGGTATTACTGAATCGAGCACCGTTACGCTAAATCAAACTGTCACGAGAGAAAAATACAGTCGAACCTCTCCTAACGGACACCTCCATAATACGGACACCTCTCTTTTACGGACAGTTCTCTTGGTCCGAAGATACCAAAATCCATACAATCCCTACCTCTATAATACGGACACCTCTATAATGCGGACAGTTCGGTCTGTCCCTTTGGTGTCCGTATTAAGGAGGTTCAACTGTACACAAATGAAAGTATCAGCAAATTACGAGCAAATAAACTCAAAATGAAATAACAAACAATTCCTAAAACAATCATTCCCATGTAAATCAACGTCAACCATCGTAGCATATCCCTGTTTTCTTTAGCAAGGACATACAACTTTTGCATATGAACAATAGAACATCCCCATAACAGTGTGAAAATGAACTCTAATTTCAATATAACACGTATACTTTCTATAGAGAGTAACCTTGAATAAAAAAAATGTTAACCACTGAGGAATTTACATTTCAAAAGATCATCTGCAACTTTTTACAATACAGTCTGGTCTGCAACACGTGCTTTTTCAATAGATTAACACAAATCAAAGGAAAACTATAGGAACTGAAAGAGACGAACTTTGTTTTACTATCATAAAGAACTGAAATTTAGCCAATCAAATTGTAACTCGTTATCAAGCAAACACATGTCTTTTTGAATGAACTTTTGTAATTTTTTTGAATTAAGTGAACACCTGTATTTACTTAGACAATATAAAAGTAGAGTCAGAACTGTTGTAAATCGATTACCTTATGATTGCTAAAGAAGTACAACCGGAGTGTCGCCGGACAACCATGATGTGATTACCAACAAGCTAGTTCAGTGTGAAGTATTGCTCCACGAGGTTTACTCCACAAATAAAGAAGTTGCTGCGTTCCAGAGAAGTTTAAGTTCTTGCTCCGCCTCCTTGTTCTTTGGGACGTAGAAACTAGATCTCTGTACCTTTGGAAGTTGTAACGAGTGCCTGCCGCAAGCTAGTCCGCTCTACCGAGCTTTTCTCCCCCGTTTCACGTCGTCGTTAGCAAATCACTATTTGCTGAACATTCAGTCCTCATCCGCCTTCGCGAAATATTTCAGTTGTCAAGGACCAATATTTGCAAAGTTCCGTCAAGCGCTTCTAACTTAGCCACACAGGCGATAAACCTCGTCACAAAAACCTCTCGTTACAAAACAATTAATGTATAGTCTCTCATGGCCTAGTCGTTTAAGTGCTTCAAAATATCATGTTTAAATGGAATCAGTTTCTGTTTTTCAAATTTTGTCATTCCCTTTTGTTTTGACAAATCTTTACAGTCCTCAACACCCCAAGGGCCTCCTCCACGGCAACATTTGTAGCTACGCGTACTATTTCTGTGACAGCTATATCTACAGCAAAGGAGCCAAACACCCCAAGGGCCTCCCCCACGGCAACATTTCTAGCTACGCGTACTATTTCTGTGACAGCTTCGTCTACAACAAAGGAGCCTGCACCTACTGGAACTTTAAGTGCCCAAGGATCAATGTTTGCGTCGACACCAGCCACAAAGAGCCCTACAAGCTTGTGTCCCGGTGAAATGTGCCAGAATGGCGGGTCTTGTGATAAATTGAAGTGTCGTTGTTTGGAAAAATTTTCCGGCATTTATTGCGAGGTTTATGATGGTAAGTAAAAGTGCCGTATTTTTTATTCTGTGTTTGCATGCGCAATTGTTTCCGGTGGAAAACTATTCGGAAGACCTAAGTCATCGTAAACATTCGTAATTAATTAGTCAGAATAAAAAAGATCGGAGAGTTTTCGTTGGCGAAATGCCGATAAAACATTCGTAACATCAGAAAATTTAACATATTTTGTTGTCGGGGAGATAAAAATGTGGTTTTGCTAACAAACTGCATGTAAAGTCAGCTACGATTTTTGGGACTACCGGAATTTTCGGGAATTTAACGAGAAAGCAGCTAGTAAATTCAAGGAAAACATTTCCTTTCCCTAAACTTTCTGCCGCTGAAATATTCCGAGTTAAAAGAACCGCGGAAAAGATCAAACTGAATTAGCTTTCATATTCTGCTTTCACATAA
>JAJGOT010001311.1:0-29966 GCA_022457155.1 Cladopsammia gracilis
ACTTGGAGCCACCTTAAAGAACTACTTCCCTTCCACCATAAAACATGTATGTTTTCTTGAAAATCATCGCATATTACGCTGAAAATGAGCACTTTCTGCCACCGATTCCAAGATCCATAATGGCGGCCAAATGTTTTCAAGTAGACCGAAAGTGAGCCTGATCCGCGCATGCTAATCCGTGACAGTGTCCCTATAAGCGGACAGTGCCCTATATTAAGCGAACACTAGAGCATTCCCCAAGAGTGCTTTTATATATAATATAAAGAACAAGGTAACGATATAAAAACTCAGCGATCACGTCGTATTAAACAAACCGCCGCAATTTGAATTTGAAAATGTAGGACTCAGGGGAGTCTGGGAACTACATGCCATTACAGTGGGTGGGTTGAAACAAGCTGGAAACGTTAGCCGTTTCATACAATGATATGAAACGACAAGTCGGCTCCTGGCAGGTCCTATTGTACTGCGGGCAGACGAACGCATACCTTAGCAGATCTTCGGCAGTGGAACTCCCCTCAGGGAGGCGGTCACACAACGGAAAGGGCAAGCGATTGAAGAAAAACCTCATATTTTCTTTTAAGGCCCTTGAGATAGACCAAGCACTTGGCGCTTACAGCCCTGGACCATACCTTTCAGCGCACTGTTATTAGGTGACTTCCTATCGCTGGGGAGGGCCGCGTAGTCGAGGCAAAGAGAAAGCTCGTCCAGAGCAAAGAAAGATCAGCAAGAACCTGTACGTCTCCATCTCCGGCACACTTGTCCTACCAAAGGGAGTAACGTCTACGCCCATTTTCAACTCACTATCTCCTCCGCATAGATATCCGCAAAGGAATGTTGATGGTCCTCACTACAAACAATGGACGCACATCATTATCATCATGATCATTATCATCATAATAATCATCATAATCAACGTTTATTTGGGTTACTTTTCGTCGAAGGAGCGACTTATACAATGGAGCACAGAAGATGTAAGGTCTACATGTATAGTCTCCTGGTAGTTTTTGGCCTTATCTCAAACTCATTTTCGTTTTAAGCTAGACCCGATGTACAGGCTTCGATTTGTCAGCCCGATCTCTTTATCGTCGGTATAACAGGGTTGAAAATCGGCAAAATTAACAAAAATTGTGGAACTGATATCCTGAATGGGGCTAATTTTAATTGTCATGACTCGACCGTAACCCTTATGCCAATATACTTTATTATAGGAAATTAACGCTCCATGAAATTAAGGTATTGGAAATTAACGCGACTTAAATTAACGCGAATTTAATGGAAACGACTTTCGAATAAAGAAAATTAACGCGAAAGAGGAGGTAGAATTGCACAATAAAGGAAATTAACGCGATTAAGATACAGTTGGTGGTGACAACTGGAACAAATTTATTTCAACACATGCGAGAAGTCTGGAAATTTTGAAAGAGAGGACAGATGAAGTCTCGTATTCTGTCGAGAATAGCCTGTGAACAGGCTTCTTTTTGGGGAATTGGGTTAGGTTAAAATCGGGCTCATCCTCGGTGTAAGAACCTGTGAAACTCACGAGTGACGTAAAACAAAGAAAACAAAAGCATAAAACAATAGAGTCAACTGGGAATGCAATATTACAAAGGTGAAAAACAAAGGAAAACGTTACAGGTTCTTACACCGAGAAACCCCAAAATCGGCGAGCGAAGCGATCCGAGCGCGGGCCGGGGAAGAGGGAAGGGGCGGTTCGTCGCCCCTTCCCTCTTCCCCAGTACGCACCAGTACTTAACCTAACTCAATTCCCCAAAAAGAAGCCTGTTCACAGGCTAGTCGAGAAAAACTATGTTGACCATTCAAAATCTATCTTGGCAGAAATCAAAGGAGAAGACATTGAAAACATCACTCTTCTGACAGTGACAACGATGAAGATGAACTTGAAATATTGTAAACCTTCACTTTAGCTTTTGTGAAAGATTAAAATAAAGGGGTTAAAATATTGGAAATTAAGAGCGCGGAAATTAACGCTGCTCTTAATTAACGTTGCGGAAATTAGCGCTCAACAAAATTAACGCGACTTAAATTAACGCGAATTTTAACGATTCGCGTTAATTTCATGGAGCGTTAATTTCCTATAATAAGGTACATAGCAAAATGTACCTGTTGAATTCTTCGGAACGGAAAATCGTCGCGTATTATAATTAATCAACTGTGTTCAGACTGGAATTATTATTATTGGAATTATTATAAAGATAAGAAAAAATGAAGTTGTTACTGAGTTAAGCCAACCGCAAGTGAAATGAAAACAAAGCTAGTATTTCCCATATAAAATATGTTAGCAGCTTTAACAAGCGCTTAAGCAATTCATTGTTCCCTATAACATTTTTTTTCGGACAATGATTCTTTGATGCATATTTTGAAAAGTAAACAGCTTACTCTGGAGCATTGAGACGTATTCGTGTCCATATCATATGAATCTAATAGCAAACATAATTTTTAAATTTTGCCATAGGCTCTCAATTCTGACAATTAATTCTTTAAGTGACTTTTACAGTGTTCCTTCTAATCCTGATGAAGAGCAAGGGATTGAAATGGAGGTCTTGAATCAAGATGTGGCGGATAAATGGGAGATCGAGCCAAGCCGTATAAAACTTCAAGAGGTCATTGGTATAGGGTCATTCGGAGCAGTTTGGAAAGCAAATTTTAATGCAGCCGATGGAAGAGCAAGACGAATGCCTGTTGCCGCGAAATGCTTCACACGTGAGAATCTATTGAATTCATTTAATATAACAAGTAGCTATACAGAGCTTCAACTCGTGGCGTCTTTAACCCACAGTTGCAGCATTCATTCTCGAGTGTTTTAAGTGCTTTAAATTTACGGAGAAACCTAAAATTATGTCTAAAAAGTAAGACTACACTACATTCACTACATTCAGTAGCCGACACTTGAAACCTCGATCGCTTAGCAAATGGCAAGTTATATAAAACACAAAACTTGCTAGAACAAAAATCCCACGAGTAGTATACAGAATAGCGGTTTTACGTCGGGCGGATCATGCGGATCATGCGGATCCGCATAATAAGAGATGTAATATGTAAATAGTGATGTCATCGCCGTAGACAATGGGTTAGAGGGCCTGTTCAAGCTTGCCCGAGTCAGTAAAGTATGACGTAATACGACATACGATAAATTTTAACTGTTTTAGCTGTCTTGACTGTGTTTTTTCCTGCTGTTTTCTATTGTCAATGAAATAATTGTATTGCAGAATTATATTGCATTACAGAGTTGGGTAGATTGTATGCTTTCGTCTTTATAGTGTTCGCTGTCTATAGAGTGTTTTCACATGACGTCACGGCGGCCATGTTGGTGTCCCTAAACAATAAAACGGCGGCCACATTGGTGTCCCAAACTAATCCTGTGGGGATTGAACTCTTTTCTAATGCAAACACTTTGTTTTGTTCAAATAAATTAGCATAACTGCAGTGAAAACACTCTATTCTTTGTAAAACTTAATCTTAATAAAACATTGTTTCTCTCTCTCCCTCTAGAAGACGATTCGTTAAAAGTGGTTTTCGCACCATTCAATTCTATGAATTGGTAGTTTTATGAAGGCCACTCGATCCACAAATTGTGGTGTATTTTGATCGATGATTTCAGTAGGTTAAGATTACTCTTTTTTTTTTATCACTCAAATATATCGAAATATATGCGCATTGAATTGGTTCTCTGTAGTCAACACCCATGGGACACCTAGCGCGTTCCTTTGTTTAAAAGAAAATGCAAATATATTGAAAATGTCGAGTTTGCATATAAATTAACCACGCGAGCTTAACCCTATTCGGCCTGGGGGGGGGGGCACAAAGTGCCCGCGCTAACTTTGAACGTTCATAACTTCTTTAATATGCATTCAAACGCCATCAAACTTTGTGACTTTTCCTAAAATTTATCTGGCAACAATTTTATGTAACAATTTTTTGATCACGTGACTTGATGTTTCCATGGCAACAAGGTTTTGACAGCCATGTTTTTTGAAATTTGCATATTTTTACCTTTGAATGAAGAAAAACACTGTTTATTGGTATAACTTTTATATTTTTACGTCATTTAGCACTTATTTATTGGTTTTGATTAATTTTGAGTCAATTTGGACGGTTTTTAAGAGGTTTTAAAAAATTTCAGAAATCCAAGATGGCGGATCCAAGATGGCGGCCGTATAACTAATTACCTAATAACTACGTCATATGACGTCATCATTCCATTGTGCGGACCGCAAAGGAGACAGTTTCGGACGTACTATGTACCCTCCAGGTTTCATTGTCGTAGCCTTAATATTCTTGAAGTTACGAAGGGGGGGCACATTGTGCCCCCCCCCAGGCTCAGGAACTCAAAAAAAGCCCAGGCCGAATAGGGTTAAGGTAAAAGTATTGCATGAGGCATTGTCGTTATGATTATAACCAAACAAGAGAGTTGTCATTTCAACTTGTATTTATTAATAAACTCATCAAAGTTATAAATATATGCCCAAATTATGTCAACAAAAAAAAAAAAAAAAAAGCTCTAGCGAATTTACAATTAGCTGTAGGTGCACATTTTTACCGAGCTACAAATTTTAACAAGCGTTGATCTTATAATGTCCATAAGCCAGTGTCTCACATCCGTTTTGTAAAATATAGCGTTTGTCGTCATAGGGAGATAGACTTGTTTTGGTCAAAGTCACAGAATAAAGTTGATGATTCTCACTTCGAATTTGGTTCATCCGTGCCATCTGAAGCTGTTTCTCAAAGAGACAGTTCTTGTAGTCCTGGTGACGAATCGCCCGCTTGGTCACGTTCTTGGAAATGCCTTTAGCTGTTTTCTTTTCCACCGGTTTGTTGTCTTCAGTGAACAAGATTGAGTACATTCTGGGTCGAAGACCAACAAATTCTTCAATTGGAATTCCTTTCGTTTCATCTTTCATTTTCCCCAGAACCTTTTTATTTCTCGCACTGTACAGAAAATGTTCTGCTGGATATTCTGAAGTGTCAAAGGAATCCAGATCTTCTAGGAAATCACGGTACAGGTCATCTGTCTTCACATCATAACACAGGCTGTCAGTATCGGTAAAGAGTAATTTGGACTGAGATCCGTATTTTGAAGCCATGTAGTTATAATGGAAATCGTACATCAGCACTTTAGAGAGATCAAGTATGGCAAAACCAACATAAATGGGGCGATTCAGGTACAACTTAGTCTTCTTCATGTTAACAGCGGCCAGGTCTTCAGAGAAGATGCGAAATGAGTCAAAGGAAGGTGATGCGGCGAGCTTGATTAGTTTTTCTTCGTTAGTGACCAGCTTGACATTCACTCGCTTTCGGAGGTTCTCCATAGTTTTTTCCGAACACGGAATTGTTAAGGAGCTTGAAAAAATCTTTCTCAAAGTCATTTGTCGCCATTTTGCGTTTTTCCGTGTTAAAGTCAATGTAACTCTTTAACCACGTGCTCTGTGCAAAGCCTAAAACTCGGTGAATCTTTGTCAACTTCATGCCCAGGTCCAAGTATAATTTCAAGTTGCGGTAGTGAAGAATGTAGCTTTTTTTGTTACAGAAATTCGGCACTACTTTAGGTACCGATGCGTCGCCCAGGTTTAGGTCTTCATTCAGCTGTTGACAGTAGGGAGAAAGCATGTTGGAGGTGACTTTCATTTTCTCTGGCGCCAATGGATAATCCGAATGCAAGTCGTGAAGCTCTGATGGGTACTCTAGATCTACCTCGAGTATAAAACCCTCCTCGCAGTCATCAGCCACATCCAGCACATCTAAATCTTCGATTTCGTTTTCAGTCAACCAAACAAAATCGTGGGTCGGGAGCGGTTGACTCATTGCCCATCCATACAAGTTGTTGGCATCTAGGTACATGATATAGTGTTTGTCCTGAGCTGCATCATAACCAGGGACATATGGGTTGTTCGCTTTGCTGTAGCGATTACTGATCATCGAGATACCACCACGTATGCCCTCCTCTACGAACAAATACATATCAGGGTCGGTCAAAAGTTCAAGTTCTACATTGGTCATCTTGAGACAGGCAGACCAAGCTAGGGAGGGAGAGGTGTAGAAATGCGCGGGGTCCAACTGGTAGTAGTTGAGGCAAATGTTGCGGAAGTTTTCAAATACATCGGCCAATAAAAGCACGTCTGAGAGATGATACAAGTCGTGGTAGTCGCCAAGGTTTTGCATTTGAAAGCTTGTAAACACAGTTTGTGCGTGTTGATAATCGTCGTCACCAATGGGCTCCTCTGTTAGCTTACTATAGAATGCTTCTTTGGGAGGCAGCTGATGTTCTTGGAACCTGTTCATAGAGTCCATATAATCATACGGGTAGACATCTTTTCTCAGCAATAGGGGAACTTTGCTTTCTTCGATATAACGCTTAAGGACTTGAAATTTCTGATCTCCTTCCTTTGCCAAGTTACACACAAGCTTTTCCAATGACGCATTCATAAACTGATATGAATCAATAAAATCCAATTGACCGATCGAAAAGGAAATGTACTTTTCCATATTGTTCGCAATACAGTTAATGGTCTTGTTCTTCAACTTTCCGACACCTTGCATAATGAGGTGGGAGTCATACCCTCGAAGGTTGTGGAAAATCACAGGTATCCTACCGGTAAATTGAAAGTTCAAGTTGCAGCCGTTATGGGCAGCACCTCTAAATTTACCAGTAATGTGACAGTGATCGCGAACTCTGTCTGCGCCCAGCTCTTCTCTACAAATATGACAATGAGTTGCTCGTTGAAACTGCTGTTCTTCAGAGGGAGTGATTTGTATAGGAACAATCTCATTCAAAAGGGTTCGAATACTCTGTTTTTCTTGCAGTAACAAATCAAGAAATTTGTCCACAACATCTTCTCCGCGGTAGACGACAGGAGGTTTACAGTAATCCGGCCTTTCGGAGACAACGACATATGAGAACCCACAGGCTTGGTGATTTTGGAACTTCTCAGTCGATGACTTGTTGGGATTCGGAGAAGCAGACTGAATCTTGGTGGTAAGACTTTCAAAATCAGCATAGATGGCGAATGGTACTCGAAGCTGCTTGTGAAAATCTTTAAACTGTAGAAACATGTTGTCATCACTCGGTAGCTCTATTCTCTGTGGACCATGCTGACTGCAGATACGCTTATGATCTTCTAGAAGCTGCTCTCGAACAAATCCGTGGAGACAGTGAGGGCAGTAATACATTCGGCCTTCATATCGCGTTTGACTTGAAAGAAATCGGTTGAGATTTCTAATCAGACAATAATGCCGTTTCTCTCCTAGCGAATACAGCAGTAAGTTGACATGAACGCGGAATCGCTCCTTGCTGATATAAACAGGAAATGAAACACCTTGCTCAAATCCAAAGACATTGACAGAAATCTCGTTTTGCCTCTCAAACTTTGGGATTTTATTGACAGGCATCGGAAACTCAATGTCATTAAAGTTTAGTTCCTTTACGTGTGGTTGATAATGATGAATGCGTTCAGGATTAGACCTGTAAGAGATTGGATGTAAAGCTGCCAAGACGCTCCACATGAAACATCTGTTGTCGTTATTCTTGATATTGACAATCACCTTCCTGTTCTTTAACTTCTTTGGAAGAGAGAGGTAGCTTGATCCTTTCAGTGGTTTGTACTGAGCCACATTCAAATCTAGATGCAGTATTTCAAAGAGCGTCCAACCACTTCCTTCTTTCTGATAAGTCGCAAAGGCGCTGAAAATCTTCTGGTTCACTTCGTTAAGCTGTTCATCTATTTCGTGTGGGTTGACTGTTGTCATGCACAAACTTCGAAAATGAGGTTCTGAGACCAAATCAGAACCATCTGCTTTCAGTTTAATAAACTTGACTTGAACGCTGATAAACCACTTTATTCCCTTCTTAGCGACAAGTTCTTGTTTTAGATAGCGGAAGAGCGGCTTCTTCTTGCTATGTAGAAACAGCCTTAGATCGCGTTTCTGTTGAATCCCGGGCTTTAACTTGATGATCTTCAAAGTATCCTTTAAAGCCGAGGTAAAACCGCAAGGATCCCCAAGGTTGTCGTGTACATCTTCATTATTGGCTTGCGAAGACGACGAACTATTGAGCACCTTGTCCGTATCAAGAAATGGTCTATTGTTCCGGGTCAAATTCGCACATTAAGATTTAAACAATAGGTCTTTTGTTTTAAGTGACACTGCCGAAACCACGCCGAAAAGTTCGTGCATGATCGCAAAATCTTCGGCTTGACAACCTGAGCATAGTTTGAACTTAACAGAGTGTGGTGTGGTGAGACACTGGCTTATGGACATTATAAGATCAACGCTTGTTGATTCCTTTAAAAAAATGTGTGTAGCTGCATGTAAATATCACTTGGAACTTTAGATTTGTTGACTTACCTTTTAACTACCTTTGGAACGTTGATGAACATATTAAATAAATACAAGTTGAAATGATAACTGTCTGGGTGTTATTTCGTTTTGCGGTAATCTAAACTACAAACCTTGAAACAGTGTTGTACATTTGCATTTGGACCATAACAGAGCGCTCCCATGGGTGTAATGTACAGAAGGAAGATACGCATATATTTAATTCAGTCAATACATCCACTGAGATTAACGCATGACAAATTAGGAATCGAATGGCCCTCCTTAAACTTATAACATGAAATCGATCAAAAACCCCTTTTAAACCAATAACTTACTAGAGAAAATTAGAAACGATTTATTAGGATGTCATAGTTGTTGATAGAAGAGACAATGAACCTACAACTTTTTAATCAGTACAGACCCGCTTTCATAATACAGTTCTATAATACCATTATTTTGCTGACAATACAAAACACAAAAACATTAGAAGAAAGCAAACACGCATATAAACTGGCACATCAGTGAGATGATAAGATAATTTCACGAGGTATTTTGCTTCACATCCCGGAATTGGACAATCACGACACACTCATTTACTTTAAACATGCCTAGACTTGCCCAAGTGAAGTCATTATAGGTTTTCTTGTTAACCAATGGGGAGAAGGATTTCACAATGACATTGTTTAGGACGTAAATAAATTTGACTTCAATACAACCTCCATTTATTTCGAAGCAAGCTTTCGAAGAGGGCGGATCAAAAAGTAAGCGGACAGCAATTGTTAAGAGTAAAGAATGGCTTTCATATGTGATGTTTGCGAGAAGCAGTTCTCTCAGAAAACTAACCTGGCACGACATAAGAAAGCAGTTCACGGTGGCAGTTCTTTTCATTGTGAGCGGTGTGGTGATTCCTTTAATCGAACATATATTTTAAAGCGGCACATGAAGAAACATTCTCAAGACAAGACACACCAGTGTCAGCATTGCAGTCGCAAGTTTTATCGCCACGATAAGTGCTTAGAGCATCAGAAAGTATGTGAGTTCGAGAAGCCACACTGTTTCAAGGTTTGTAGTTTAGATTACCGCAAAACGAAATAACACCCAGACAGTTATCATTTCAACTTGTATTTATTTAATATGTTCATCAACGTTCCAAAGGTAGTTAAAAGGTAAGTCAACAAATCTAAAGTTCCAAGTGATATTTACATGCAGCTACACACATTTTTTTAAAGGAATCAACAAACGTTGATCTTATAATGTCCATAAGCCAGTGTCTCACCACACCACACTCTGTTAAGTTCAAACTATGCTCAGGTTGTCAAGCCGAAGATTTTGCGATCATGCACGAACTTTTCGGCGTGGTTTCGGCAGTGTCACTTAAAACAAAAGACCTATTGTTTAAATCTTAATGTGCGAATTTGACCCGGAACAATAGACCATTTCTTGATACGGACAAGGTGCTCAATAGTTCGTCGTCTTCGCAAGCCAATAATGAAGATGTACACGACAACCTTGGGGATCCTTGCGGTTTTACCTCGGCTTTAAAGGATACTTTGAAGATCATCAAGTTAAAGCCCGGGATTCAACAGAAACGCGATCTAAGGCTGTTTCTACATAGCAAGAAGAAGCCGCTCTTCCGCTATCTAAAACAAGACCTTGTCGCTAAGAAGGGAATAAAGTGGTTTATCAGCGTTCAAGTCAAGTTTATTAAACTGAAAGCAGATGGTTCTGATTTGGTCTCAGAACCTCATTTTCGAAGTTTGTGCATGACAACAGTCAACCCACACGAAATAGATGAACAGCTTAACGAAGTGAACCAGTAGATTTTCAGCGCCTTTGCGACTTATCAGAAAGAAGGAAGTGGTTGGACGCTCTTTGAAATACTGCATCTAGATTTGAATGTGGCTCAGTACAAACCAATGAAAGGATCAAGCTACCTCCCTCTTCCAAAGAAGTTAAAGAACAGGAAGGTGATTGTCAATATCAAGAATAACGACAACAGATGTTTCATGTGGAGCGTCTTGGCAGCTTTACATCCAATCTCTTACAGGTCTAATCCTGAACGCATTCATCATTATCAACCACACGTAAAGGAACTAAACTTTAATGACATTGAGTTTCCGATGCCTGTCAATAAAATCCCAAAGTTTGAGAGGCAAAACGAGATTTCTGTCAATGTCTTTGGATTTGAGCAAGGTGTTTCATTTCCTGTTTATATCAGCAAGGAGCGATTCCGCGTTCATGTCAACTTACTGCTGTATTCGCTAGGAGAGAAACGGCATTATTGTCTGATTAGAAATCTCAACCGATTTCTTTCAAGTCAAACGCGATATGAAGGCCGAATGTATTACTGCCCTCACTGTCTCCACGGATTTGTTCGAGAGCAGCTTCTAGAAGATCATAAGCGTATCTGCAGTCAGCATGGTCCACAGAGAATAGAGCTACCGAGTGATGACAACATGTTTCTACAGTTTAAAGATTTTCACAAGCAGCTTCGAGTACCATTCGCCATCTATGCTGATTTTGAAAGTCTTACCACCAAGATTCAGTCTGCTTCTCCGAATCCCAACAAGTCATCGACTGAGAAGTTCCAAAATCACCAAGCCTGTGGGTTCTCATATGTCGTTGTCTCCGAAAGGCCGGATTACTGTAAACCTCCTGTCGTCTACCGCGGAGAAGATGTTGTGGACAAATTTCTTGATTTGTTACTGCAAGAAAAACAGAGTATTCGAACCCTTTTGAATGAGATTGTTCCTATACAAATCACTCCCTCTGAAGAACAGCAGTTTCAACGAGCAACTCATTGTCATATTTGTAGAGAAGAGCTGGGCGCAGACAGAGTTCGCGATCACTGTCACATTACTGGTAAATTTAGAGGTGCTGCCCATAACGGCTGCAACTTGAACTTTCAATTTACCGGTAGGATACCTGTGATTTTCCACAACCTTCGAGGGTATGACTCCCACCTCATTATGCAAGGTGTCGGAAAGTTGAAGAACAAGACCATTAACTGTATTGCGAACAATATGGAAAAGTACATTTCCTTTTCGATCGGTCAATTGGATTTTATTGATTCATATCAGTTTATGAATGCGTCATTGGAAAAGCTTGTGTGTAACTTGGCAAAGGAAGGAGATCAGAAATTTCAAGTCCTTAAGCGTTATATCGAAGAAAGCAAAGTTCCCCTATTGCTGAGAAAAGATGTCTACCCGTATGATTATATGGACTCTATGAACAGGTTCCAAGAACATCAGCTGCCTCCCAAAGAAGCATTCTATAGTAAGCTAACAGAGGAGCCCATTGGTGACGACGATTATCAACACGCACAAACTGTGTTTACAAGCTTTCAAATGCAAAACCTTGGCGACTACCACGACTTGTATCTTCTCTCAGACGTGCTTTTATTGGCCGATGTATTTGAAAACTTCCGCAACATTTGCCTCAACTACTACCAGTTGGACCCCGCGCATTTCTACACCTCTCCCTCCCTAGCTTGGTCTGCCTGTCTCAAGATGACCAATGTAGAACTTGAACTTTTGACCGACCCTGATATGTATTTGTTCGTAGAGGAGGGCATACGTGGTGGTATCTCGATGATCAGTAATCGCTACAGCAAAGCGAACAACCCATATGTCCCTGGTTATGATGCAGCTCAGGACAAACACTATATCATGTACCTAGATGCCAACAACTTGTATGGATGGGCAATGAGTCAACCGCTCCCGACCCACGATTTTGTTTGGTTGACTGAAAACGAAATCGAAGATTGAGATGTGCTGGATGTGGCTGATGACTGCGAGGAGGGTTTTATACTCGAGGTAGATCTAGAGTACCCATCAGAGCTTCACGACTTGCATTCGGATTATCCATTGGCGCCAGAGAAAATGAAAGTCACCTCCAACATGCTTTCTCCCTACTGTCAACAGCTGAATGAAGACCTAAACCTGGGCGACGCATCGGTACCTAAAGTAGTGCCGAATCTCTGTAACAAAAAAAGCTACATTCTTCACTACCGCAACTTGAAATTATACTTGGACCTGGGCATGAAGTTGACAAAGATTCACCGAGTTTTAGGCTTTGCACAGAGCACGTGGTTAAAGAGTTACATTGACTTTAACACGGAAAAACGCAAAATGGCGACAAATGACTTTGAGAAAGATTTTTTCAAGCTCCTTAACAATTCCGTGTTCGGAAAAAACTATGGAGAACCTCCGAAAGCGAGTGAATGTCAAGCTGGTCACTAACGAAGAAAAACTAATCAAGCTCGCCGCATCACCTTCCTTTGACTCATTTCGCATCTTCTCTGAAGACCTGGCCGCTGTTAACATGAAGAAGACTAAGTTGTACCTGAATCGCCCCATTTATGTTGGTTTTGCCATACTTGATCTCTCTAAAGTGCTGATGTACGATTTCCATTATAACTACATGGCTTCAAAATACGGATCTCAGTCCAAATTACTCTTTACCGATACTGACAGCCTGTGTTATGATGTGAAGACAGATGACCTGTACCGTGATTTCCTAGAAGATCTGGATTCCTTTGACACTTCAGAATATCCAGCAGAACATTTTCTGTACAGTGCGAGAAATAAAAAGGTTCTGGGGAAAATGAAAGATGAAACGAAAGGAATTCCAATTGAAGAATTTGTTGGTCTTCGACCCAGAATGTACTCAATCTTGTTCACTGAAGACAACAAACCGGTGGAAAAGAAAACAGCTAAAGGCATTTCCAAGAACGTGACCAAGCGGGCGATTCGTCACCAGGACTACAAGAACTGTCTCTTTGAGAAACAGCTTCAGATGGCACGGATGAACCAAATTCGAAGTGAGAATCATCAACTTTATTCTGTGACTTTGACCAAAACAAGTCTATCTCCCTATGACGACAAACGCTATATTTTACAAAACGGATGTGAGACACTGGCTTATGGACATTATAAGATCAATGCTTGTTAAAATTTGTAGCTCGGTAAAAATGTGCACCTACAGCTAATTGTAAATTCGCTAGAGCTTTTTTTTTTTTTTTGTTGACATAATTTGGGCATATATTTATAACTTTGATGAGTTTATTAATAAATACAAGTTGAAATGACAACTCTCTTGTTTGGTTATAATCATAACGACAATGCCTCATGCAATACTTTTACCTTAAGCTCGCGTGGTTAATTTATATGCAAACTCGACATTTTCAATATATTTGCATTTTCTTTTAAACAAAGGAACGCGCTAGGTGTCCCATGGGTGTTGACTACAGAGAACCAATTCAATGCGCATATATTTCGATATATTTGAGTGATAAAAAAAAGAGTAGTCTTAACCTACTGAAATCATCGATCAAAATACACCACAATTTGTGGATCGAGTGGCCTTCATAAAACTACCAATTCATAGAATTGAATGGTGCGAAAACCACTTTTAACCAATCGTCTTCTAGAGAGAGAGAGAGAAACAATGTTTTATTAAGATTAAGTTTTACAAAGAATAGAGTGTTTTCACTGCAGTTATGCTTATTTATTTGAACAAAACAAAGTGTTTGCATTAGAAAAGAGTTCAATCCCCACAGGATTAGTTTGGGACACCAATGTGGCCGCCGTTTTATTGTTTAGGGACACCAACATTGCCGCCGTGACGTCATGTGAAAACACTCTATAGACAGCGAACACTATAAAGACGAAAGCATACAATCTACCCAACTCTGTAATGCAATATAATTCTGCAATACAATTATTTCATTGACAATAGAAAACAGCAGGAAAAAACACAGTCAAGACAGCTAAAACAGTTAAAATTTATCGTATGTCGTATTACGTCATACTTTACTGACTCGGGCAAGCTTGAACAGGCCCTCTAACCCATTGTCTACGGCGATGACATCACTATTTACATATTACATATCTTATTATGCGGATCCGCATGATCCGCATGATCCGCCCGACGTAAAACCGCTATTCTGTATACTACTCCCACGGCAATAAGCGACGAACACAATATCAAATGGTCATATCCATCCATGAACGCCTTGTATTGTCTTGAAAACTTGTACGCCACTAGTAACTGACTAGACGACTCGTAGTGTCAAGTTATTCACATAGGTGATACTTGAAAAGTACTTCAAATACATTGCGGTTGGCTATTGAAATAAATGGTGTTGCAAAGACAGGGCAAAATCTGCGTGAACCTTATGTTTATGTGGGCTACGCGCTTGTACAATTGATTAAAACAACTGGCCCACCATATTTAGTGCCCGGATGAAAAAGCTACAATAGGCGACAAAAATAGTTGACGCACTCTATAACAAAAACGGTTTTCGTGCCATATTTATCACTGTATCTTTCCATTCACTACACTCTGCCGCATTAACCCCCGTCCCCCCAGCCAATGTTGTAGGATTGTAGCGACAGAACTGACGAAACGATACACATTATTGTCTGGGGGGGGGGGGGGGGTGGGGGTGGGGAATTAGGGGGGTGGGGCTGAAATGCCTATCGTCCCCAACAAAATGGGGTTCAAAATGACAATGTGTCAACAATGTTGTCGCCTATTGTAGCTGCAGTAGATATTTGCTGTTTTTATTTAACATAGCAATTTAGAGTGCATATACGCACCCAAACGATTCCAATATGACACGTTATTACAATCTTCTGAGACTTACCAATTCGTTCCCAAGGTGTCCCCTCACTTCGGGATTTACAAAATTCACTGATTTTCGAAAGAAAACGTGCCAGTTTGATGTTTTAAATGAAAATTGCAAAGCACTTTCCCGATAGAGCGGTTTTCAATTGAGTGTCGAAATTAAGTATGCGATTGCTTTGGTTTTTCATTGCTACGCTTTGTGATTGGCTAAAAAATCTCGCGCCACTTTCTTAACCAATCAGAAGTAAAACCAAAACCAATCGTGACTTACTCGCACGCGTTTTTCCTCGCTTGGCGCTGGCTGCATGTATTTGCTTCGAGTTCTGATTGGTTCATTGGATTGTTTGCGTCTGTTGTGATTGGTCAGAGTTATTTACAGCTAACTTTGTTTTTGGTTTTATACTACGACTCTCAATTGTAAACTACTGTATGCCTCGAATCATAGATGCGATTTTACCACTCGCGACGACAACGGCAGCGAGAACGGCATAAAAGAATAGATTTAATGCGCGAAAACAGTGCCTCTGCACGTGCGTTTTACATAGGTTTTGTGGAGAACGTGAACAGAGGAATTAATTTAATTAATTAATTTTGAGTCTCTGACGTCACATTTGCTAGCTATCTTTTTCTAACTTCAGGAACATGCAAATTTAATGGCGGCTGTGCATTATGGGTAAAGAACGGACGAATAAAAACCGTTTTCACACGTGACCGGATTGAAAAACGGTTTGGACAGGTTACTATTAAAACACGTTATTTCCTTGCGTCAAATGGAAAAGAAATTAAAGTTAAAAAATATTCGAACTGAAACTTTAACAATGTTTTTGTCTGTTAAAACACTTTGTTTACATCGAGCTGTTGTATGTGCGCGCTAATCACGCAATCATAATTATGGAAAACGTTTTGGCTAAAAACTACGTAAGTTTGCGTTATTTACCCATTTTGTCGACGATTTTAACTTTGTGAAAGTTCATAAATATGTTCTATGGGTTTTCTTTTGTTTCAATGAGCAATTTATAGCGTGAAAAGTTTTCGAAACATTTTTTTGCAAAACAAAAATGTAATTACGCGACAAAAACGTCGTATACGACAGCTCGTGGCTAGTAAGAATTTTACTTATAATCAGCAGTTATCTTTAGTTTTGCTACATTTTGTTTTGCCTGAACAACTGTTGAAACGTGATAAAAACTAATTGTGATTAGAATTACGCCCTCGCGCTCTGAGGAAAACAAAAAAAAAATCCTTATTTGCCACTCTTACGGTGCCAGAATACCAACAGACCTCTTATATACATAAGATATTTTAGCACTCACGGTATTTTACCTAATAATATCTAAAAACTCCAAAGCGTTGCTTTTTATTACTTTAACCTTCGGACGTACACGCAAACTTATACCCCACCGTGGTACAATGGGGGTGGAGGGGGGAGTTGCAACCTCTCCCTTGGGTTTTTGCGGTGTTACAATATTTCGGAAATATTTTACTTCTTATTGATAGCCTTTGATGTGTTCTACAAAATAATGCAAATATTATAGATTATGGCGCTGCTGGAGGTCCATGACGTCATTGAAAATGGACTACGGATTTAGCTAAAAATTCAACTTTATCGGAAAAATGCGGAAAGTGCAAATCTTTTTTATGGAGTTCTAGAATATGATATAATAAAACATTTTGCTGCTTTTGGTAACACTTTACGTGTCTTTTTTTTACCGAAAAGGGTGTAAAACACAATTTTTTTTATTTAAAAAATGGCTTGACCTCATGCTACTTATGACGTTATGTCTCGTTACCATAGAAACGGATTGTCGTTAAACTTTACCAAAATTTGTCTCAAGGATAAACGAACACCTACTTTAAACGGCATGAGTTAACAATAAAGGCTTTTAAAAATCCGAGAAAAACCTTAATGGGAGAGGAGGAGGCATCCACCCTCCCCTGGCATCCACCCTCCCCTCCCCCCTTGTCCGAGGGTTAAAATGTTACTGACATTAATTTCCTGAAGATATATGACTTCCAAAGCGATCCTTTTTATTAGTTTTAATAATTTACCCATAAATGCTAAAACTCTTGAACTAAAGGACCGCACTCGCGCCATCATAGCTTTTATTCATTAGAACTTTATTACTTTATAACCTCCCTGTTCACTACTTTTAAATGTCAAGCATTCTTAATTAGTTTTATCCATTTAATCATTACTTTTAAATAATCTAGCACGCTTATATCTTAATTAATATTTTTATATGTATATTTTTTAATTTGTAATACAGGGTCCCAATTGATACCAGTTTTATGTTTGATGGATTAACCTGTTTAAACATCGATATTAATAATTAATCCTTAATTCCAATTTAAAACATAATGTTTGCCCTTTTGTTTTGCACTTGTCTTTTTTTGGTAGTTAATAATGTGCAAACTGTTGAATCACTACATTGATTTATACATCATATTTACCACTCGTACATTAATTTCCATGCGCTATATGTTAAATCCTCTTTTTTATATACAAACGATGTACGTGTGGTGTTTATACGAATACAAAACTTTAACCCTATTCAGACCGAGCATTTCTATTTTAGTCTTCGGATGGGACGGGGAAGGGAAAATTCCACGCCCTCCGCCCCCGCGGTCTAAATAGGGTTAAATGGATTAAGTTTTTCCATCAAAACAATCATTAAAATTAGAGTGCTCGCATAGACAACCGTGTTATATATCCAATGTTGCGTTGTATGTACGTATTAGAAATTGTAGCTATCAGAATGTAATCTCATTTCTTAAATTGCAGCCCTTGCTGGTGAAGTTGGAAGAACTGCGCTGATGAGAGAGATCGAGTTGGGAAAGCGTCTTGCAGAAGATGCTGCGCCAAACATTGTCAAGTTTATTGGTTGTGTTACTACCACACGTAAACGATTGCTATTTGTTTTGTTATTTTCCCAATTCTTCCCTCTTCTTTTCATACTGATTTCATTACTATAGTTGGTATGGAAAGATTGCAAGGGTGCGTTTCTTTTAAGACCCAAAGTTTAAAAGCTGCACATGCAACAAAGATGCATGATCATCCGTTAATGTTAATGGTGAAAGTAAAATCTAAATTTCAATTGTTTATGACACAGATGACGCTATTGCTGATTAGTGTTTGCGAGTGGTTTCGTATTTAGGGTTAATCCTCAGACGTACACCCAAACTTATACCCCCACCGTGGATTTTGGGGTTGCAATATTTTGAAAATATGTTACATCTAATAGATAGCCTGTCATGTGTTGTCAAGATGAGGTAAATAATATGATTTATGATACTGCTGGTGATCCGTGACATCATCCAAAATGGCGGCCAAGATGACCGCCATATTGGATTTTACTAAAAATTCAAATTTATTAAAAAAATGCGGAAATTAAAAATATCGTTCCTAGAGTTGTAAACTATGATATAGTTAAACATTGTACTGCAGTTGGTAGCGGTTTTCTTCGTTTTGTACGTTTTTGAAAAAGGTGAAAAACACGCATTTCTATTCAAAAATGGCCTGACCGCATGCTACTTATGACGTCATCTCTTGATACAATAGCAACCGTTTCTCTTCAAACTTTACTGACCAAAATGTGCCTCAAGGATAAACGAACAGCTACTGAAGACGGCATGTGCTAAGAATAAATGCTTTTCAACAAGTCCGAGAAAAACCTTAAGGGAATCCACCCCACCACCTCCCCACCCCCCTCCCCACCCGCCTCCGTGTATGTCCGAGAGGGTTAGATCTTTCGCTTAAGTGTGTAGAATACAATCTTTTTTCAGTTATTGCAAAGCATTTGGCATGCACTGAATTTAATGTTTGACTTTACGTCTCCGAGGAGTAAGCGGACCTGTAGTATCGTACTCGTATATGCACGTATACTTGTATATGCATATGTATATACATGTATATATACCTGGATTTTTGAAAAGGGAGTCAACGAAAATTACAGCAATTTCACTAGAAATAGCCTAAAAAAGGGTTTTTATGACCCCAATCACCCCGAAAATTACAGAGTGTTTCCTTCTCTCGCCCACCCAACCTTTCCCATCTTCCCTCTCTTCTCTGTGATTTTCGGGCTGATTGGGTTCATAAAAACCCTTGTTTGGGCTAGTTGTAGTGAAATTGCTGTAATTTTCGTTGACCACCTTTTCAAAAATCCAGGTATATATCTTAAGCAAACGCTGTGGAGTGTTCCAGAAAGCGCTGGGTTTGGCCGGAAATTGCTTTTTGGCACTTTTTCCGATCATTCTCGCCATTCTATCGAGATATATACCTGGATTTTTGAAAAGGGAGTCAACGAAAATTACAGCAATTTCACTAGAAATAGCAAAAAAAGGGTTTTATGACCCCAATCAGCCCGAAAATTACAGAGTGTTTTCTTCTCTCGCCCACGCAACCTTTCCCATCTTCCCTCTCTTTTCTGTGATTTTCGGGCTGATTGGGTTCATAAAAACCCTTGTTTGGGCTAGTTGTAGTGAAATTGCTGTAATTTTCCTTGACCCCCTTTTCAAAAATCCAGGTATATATACATATGCATATACATGTATAGTATACATGTATACTTGTATACAAGTATACATATATATTTGTATATGCTTGTACACTTGTATAAACTTCGGTCCAATCACAAGCCACGTTCCCGAAGCAAACTATTGTTTTCGTTTGGTAACCATCCAATAATAAACAAAACAAAATTCCAAGCTTCGACTCAATTTACATGCAAATGCATTTAAAATGATTTATCGGTGCTTGCAGTTCAACCAATTCTCGTCATGGAGTACATGGCTTATGGAGATTTGCTGGGATACTTGAGAAAAAGCCGGGGAACTGATGATCGGTATCATGTGGGAGAGGACGCGACCGTGCAGCTGCAGACATATGACCTGGTGTTATTTGCCAAGCAAATTGCTACCGGAATGGTGTACCTTGGATCCAGAGGGGTAGGTGAACTACTAACAAAACAAAACGTAATATAACAAAATTTATATTAAGTATTAAGCTCCTGAGTTCGAATCATGGTAGGAACATCGAATAACGTTTCTCTCTCTCTTTTTTTTAACGGACATTTGATGAAGTTGGCAACTCTTATCGAAAGTCTTAATTAATTATATTAAGTACTTTATCCTAAAATTGCCACCCAAAAACAACATTAAGCTCAGTCTGACTTAAAACCTGTGCGATTTTTGTCATTAAAGTTATTTATCGCGGTGACGCCTCTATATGCGCTAAAGGTCAACTTTCATATGTCGTCAATGGATCTGTTCCTTACTGGATTGAAAATATATCCTTGAGTTTTTCTAATGAACTGTAAACCTTTAATATCACATATATTATATCGAGGATTACGGTATTTTAAAATATTTCGAACCGTGTTTACAATTAAAATATACTGTAACATTGCGTTACTCGTTGTATATATAAATGAAGTTGGCAATCTTATCGAAAGTGTTTATTTATTTATACAATAAAGGTTCCACGAACTATACGTATACTCGAGTGTCTCCTCAACTAAATCGGCTTAGTACATGTACTGTCAAAATTTCTGACTACATTTCGACGCCCTTTTGTAAGGGAATATCGATTAAATATGAGCCCGAGGCAGATATGTAGAGCATTCATATTTAGGAGTTGGCTCACAGGAGTCATTGCAGTTATTTACAGGTGAAATGATTTGGACATCTGAAACCAAGTGAATGTGCAAAGTCTGGTGAGGAAATGTGCAAAAGAACCAAAATTACCCTAAATGATCCTTGTAATGGCGTTCGGCTCCGCCGTGTTTACAGCAACTGTCCCACCATATCGAATATACACAAGGCTTGTCGTTAATGGCTAACTGTTCCACCCAACAGCTTGCCGATTAAACGACAGTCTCGAAGGGTCAGTGTCTGCCCGAGACCTTCCCAAATTTACTTCTTTTTAACCTTCTCCGTATGGCTAGTAACCAAGATAAACTTGGCCAGTCTGACAGGTTATGACCCCAACGATTAGCCAGTGCAAATTTATGCGCCCCTGTAGACTGTTGGGGCTGCCAAAGCTTATCTCCTCATCCGGGAGTGCATCAATAGAGCGATCCCTGGGCAACGTATCCTACACGCTCGACTCGCCGTTTGGGTAGGCCAGTTTAACACGTCTTTGCAAATTGGCGTTGATAGTTCAGGCAGAGATTCTTCACGAAGTCTCTCACGAGTTTAAAATTTTACCCAAATTATCTATACGAGAAGCCCCACAAATATTTGTCGCTCGTCGGGGGCATCTGAATGGGCTTCATCTCTCCTACAAAAATCATTCCCATTCAACAGGGCCACTCACGGTTTCCTTCTAAAATTCCTTCTCCAAATGACCCAAACGCCCACACAAGAAAATGCCGAGTACCCTTGGTGGTACTCACTTCATTCAAAGTTATCGCTCTTTCCTCCAGTGACTCTAGACGCTAGTTAAAACAAAAAAGTTAATAGTTTGTATTAATTTTGATGGGTCAACGAACGTATCCTTTACAAAAGACAGATGCAGACCCAGCGATAACAAGAGTTTAAACATCCAGTGCACTAACGGGTTTGCCACAAATTACAAATTCGGTGGAATTTGACTCTTTGAACTTTAGTTTGACGTCAATCGTCGATGATCTGCACAATTTCTATCAATCCCTTCATAGCCCACGCGAAATACTTGTCATGCCAGCGCGTAATGCTCATATAGACATAACAGACAAGTGCACTGTAAATCTTGTAAATGTTGCCAATAACTTTGTAAGTAAAAAGAATAAAACAACAGCAACAACAACAGAAATTTGTTTTTGGGCAACTTTCTGAAAAAGGATATCGGAAAAACTGCGTCTTTCGTGACCGTGAGGTGGACGCAAAATATGCATCGTTAGCTATATATATATATATATGCTCAAGGAAATGCGCGCGCTATGATTGGTTAAACCGAGTTCATTATAACTCGTTCAAAACTCATTAATAATTTATGAGCATATCAGGCAATCACAAGACGCAAATCGATCACGTGTATGACCCTTTATACCTGGTAATCTACGGTCATTATGAAAAGCCTGGTGGCGGCTTTGATTTCAGTCACAGGGGAGTTCGGGGCTGAATGGGCAAACAATACAATTATCACTGAATTTTTAATGAGAATGTTTATAAAATGACCGTGATATTTATATTAAGATCACACGTGATCTTGATATAAAGATTACTGATATGGGTAGTAATTGTTCAGGATTCTTAGTGCAACAAATGGTGACTTTAATATTTTTGTGCAGTACTGTTTCACGAAATCTGGTCTTTCGCCATTCTATTTGGAATCTTCTCAACAAAATAAACAACCAACAGTTTAACAAGTGAGCCGTTATTTGAATGACTCGTGTAAATTACCAGATAAGCGACTGGTTCGCAGATGCAAGCTGTTTATTTCTACTCGTTCTCTACCTCTGAAAAAAATTGTCAGCCGTTTTATCTACCGTACCTGACAACTTTAGTATAGCATTTTTCAGTAGATGTTTTCCCTCACAACTTTAAAATCACAAAACTTTCGACAGGAGCCGGGAAGCAATGATCACTTCGTCGAAGACGTGGCACATGTGTTGTATGCTAATCAGTCTAGTCTACTTGCTTTTCTCGTATGCTAATTTCCACTTTGCACAAAAGCGCAAATGTTTTAATTCCGAAGGGGCACGCTTTTGAAAGAACGTTTTTGAAGCCGTTCAAAAAACTCGCAGCACGTGTATTATCAAGTGTAAAAACTCTCGGCTTCGCCTCGAGTTTTTAAACCTGATAATACACTACTGCTCGTTTTTTAAACTATACATAAAGCACGCGCGTGACGTAAGGTTCATTATAACCTTTTTTATTTTATAAAAGAAATAAAAAAAAACTTGTTGCTCGTGCATTGTGCACGTCACCTATTAGATACAATACAAGATATATAAACAATTATGTATACAATGTGCCCTCCCGGTTGTTACCATAATGGCTTCATGGCAACTCCTGAACTTGGGAACAGGATGTACGGTTACACATTGTTGGATTGCATTGTGGAGTCAGGAGAGTGCTCAAACTGCGAGCAGTGAGCGAAGCAATATGACAATAGTGAACACCTCTTACGAGGCTCTCCACCCAATCCAGAGAGTGCTCAAACTGTATGAACAGTGAGCGTAACATACAATTATGTATACAATGTGCCCTCCCGGTTGTTACCATAATGGCTTTGGCAACTCCTGAACTTGGGCACAGGATGTACGGTTACACATTATTGGATTGCATTGTGGAGTCACGAGAGTGCTCAAACTGCGAGCAGTGAGCGAAGCAATATGCCAATAGTGAACACCTCTTATATTTATATATATATATATATATATATATATATATATATATATATATATATATATATATATATATATATATATATATAGCTTCTCTTTTCTCGTGTTCTTAAAAATTCCCGCGTGCTTATGTAACTCAATAATGCATTCGGCACGTTTTATTTTATTTCTTTACCAACATACCCTATGACAATGTACACAAAACGTGCGATCATAAACGGTATTTGTCCATGGTTTTATCAATCTGTTGATGCTGCTGAACAAAAAAATGTTCAAAAGTGAGTATACTTTTATTTTTCCTTGTTTGGTTTTCAGATAATTCATCGCGATTTGGCAGCAAGAAACGTCCTTCTGGATAAAAATTATGTTTGCAAGGTGACTGATTTTGGGTTAGCATATCAAAACTTCAAATATGGTCACGGAAGAGCCAAAAAGGTAATGGATGAGAACTCAACTTTTATTTAAAAAATATTATGTTCTGTGTTACATATGGTGTGTTTCATTTACTTATATTTTAGTTCAGTTTAATAAGTCACATGTCTTCCCGGAGAATGGAAAGGACAGTTTTACTTACTACTTTTTGGTCCTTGATTTATGCCGCACAATGACGTAGTGTAATTTCTCATATCAAGAGAAATAAAGAACGGGATATACGGAATTCAAAGAGTGTTTTTTTTTGTACTACGTTAGTCTTTCATTTAAGGTTAGCATTAGATACCATCCGCCTAAACCACCTCAGACACCTTATTGAGACTTATATAACGGAGTAACTGGTTAGTTTATATAGTTAAATTTAGGATTAAACAACCCGAGAAACTAGGTGGTACTCTGGCCTGGTACTCTGAGGTCACAGGTTCAATCCTGAGTGGGGATTTTAGATTTTTTTTTTACACATTATTATTCGACATTACGTTATATAATTCTCAATAAGTGTCCGAAGTAGTTTAGGCGGATGGGATCTAATGCTGACCTTCATTTAATTTGTTTTCACATGTATGACCGTTGACGTCTTCTATTTGCTGTACTTCATGCCGAAGTAAAGCAAATAGAAGATATCTGCGTGCTAATGTCAGGCGTTTCAATCCTTTCGTATGGCATTCGTCCGATGTACCCCCCATATTTATCAAAGCTTATTAATTTTATAGAATGATTGTTGCATGAACCTCGTTTTGATTTCTCGCCACAATATTATGTTCACAACAGCTATACTCGAGCTGGTTACTTTTCCAAGTCTTCATCCCAGTTAAAACAATAACATCCAGTTTTTAAATACACTTTCAATGCTGGTTGCCTACCCAAGGTGGCAGCTAAACTGTAAACTGTACTGTAAACTGTAAATCTTTATTTAAACACGGTAAAATCATCAGGAACCTAACCTAGCTAACCTAATTATAACTAACCTAAACAAATTACAAAGCTAACTACAACTAATCTAAATAAACCTGTTTTTCATGAATGCCGTGTGTAGTTTAAATTAAAAATTCAGATAAGCTGATCGTTTAAATTGACTTAGAGATTTCATTTCTTTCATATCACTGGGTAGGCTGTTCCAGAGAACTGCTCCGCTATAACTAAAGCTGTTTTTCATGTAATTAGTTCGTGGGAACGACTAGTTTGTTATCAGAGTACCTCAGGGAATAGCGCATTTCATTTCGTTTAACAAATTTAGAGGACAGGTATTCAGGAACAAGACCATTTAAACACTTGTAAGCCATTTAGATTTTCTGTATTTGAAACTGTGAGCTCAAATCTTTCCAATCGAGTTGTCTAATTAGGCAGTTGGCGTCCGCGTCATAGCTAGAAAAGATTAAAATACAAGCGGCACGGTTCTGAAGCTTCTGTAGCCTGTCAAATAAAGTTTTACCACATTACCCCAGCTAACTTGGATGAGTGATCTCATTCCACTTTTAACGTATTTTCTCATTGCGGTTGGTTTGCTTTTCAGGGTTGTATGCCAATTAAATGGACGGCACCCGAGATACTCTACGGAGATCCTGCAGAACTCTCCGTCAAGAGCGATGTGTACGTAAATTATAAATGAAGAAATCACAAACCACCTACAAAAAGGAAGATTACCAGCCAATCCATCTCGTCAGTCCCTCTGTGCATAAATAATCAAGTCAATAACATATAAACTGTAATGTATATCCCACAGGATGAAAATGCTAGGTATAGGCTATGGTCGAGGTCACGCCGGATCATATGTACAACAGATAATAGACAAAAATGAAACCTACGGCTAAACAGCTTTCATTTGAATGGATACACTTTAAGAATCTATCCATGGACTCAACTAAAAAGCTAGCACACCAAGTTTTACTTAAGCAGGCTAACTGTTAACACCACTTTTCACATTATAACAAACAGCACTACAGGATAGTACTGTCATTATTTTATTGGTCATACTTCACATTTTCTTATCAACAGAATAATAAAAAGCACCACACTATAATATCGATCTGCTTTACACTGTATGATTTATGTTATAGTTACAAAAAGTAGAGCAACAGCTTGCGTCATAACACACAGAATTACAAAAAAATAACAACTGGTCAATAGTTTCATCTAGGAATCACAAGATAGTTCAATTTCGGGTCCTCATTTACCACTGTCTTTTATACAAGACAACAGAACTACGACTTGCTTGTACATCCAAGGGCTAAATCACGATTTATAGGAAAATGAACGTTAACAGACGACAGGAAATAATTGATAAGAAAATTTCACTTGCATGGCCACACTTCAATACTTTGTCCATGCAATCATAAGTCAAAACCATCTTACGAAAGATAGAAAACAACAAATTATGCGATTTGTTTATAATAATGTGAATACAAATTTAGTTTTGCCTTTTTTTACAGGTGGTCATATGGAATTGTTCTCTACGAGATATTCACCATTGGTAAGTAATATAAGAAATTCACCCTGGAATCAGTCAACAAGGGATTTTTTTAATTCCTAATTTTAAATTTCTTATTGGCGGGTTGCATTAATACAATTTTACTGTGAACGTTTAAAAAATGCTGTAATTTAACAAACGCCGGCCACCCTAATAACATATTAATGACAACTTCATGCTTTATGCTTTTGTTTAACAAATGTAAGCCATCGGACGTACGTACAACCGGGGGGAGGGGGTGGGGGGGGGGCAGGAGGGAACGGTGGAGAGGGGGGTGCTGGCTGCCACCCTCACTTCCTGGTTTCTTGTTAACACATGCCGTGTTTGGAGAAAATTAGTTGCTATGGTAATGATATATGGTGTCATAAATTACATGATGTCAAGCCATTTTTAAATAAAATGCGTGCTTCTTTTTTACCTTTTTCGGTGAAAAAAAATAATTTAACATGCTACCAAAAGCAACAAAATGTTTAATTACATCATATTTTACAACTCTAGCCACTATTTTGGATGACATCATAGATCCACAGCAGCGCCACAGAGCCACAGCTCATAATTTTTACCTTATTTTGTAGAGCACATCACAGGCTATCCATAACCGGTAAAATATGTGCGTGTACATCCGAGGGTTAAATTTGTTACTGCAGCAAAACTAAAAGAAGCCGCTGACGCCATAGCACTAATTCTGAAGGAAGCAAGCTTCAAGTTAAACTTAATTTTATACCATATTTAAGATAATATATAAATGCAACAGCAAAAGGTTGGGGTAAGGACTGAGCGGGGTCGTACATGTTGTAGCTGTCCAACCGATGTCTGATTGGCGAACGATACAACTGATATATCACTTGAACATTGCCCCTATCTCTAATCCCTATCGCAGCGGGACAAATCTATTGTTTTCTTAGCGAATCACAGACATCGTTTGGACAAGTGCAGGACTAGCCTAAGGACTGACATTAGTTTTGACTCAAGTAGATTTTAATTAATGATTAAACAAAAATACACGACTTTCACAATTAACAGGGGGCATTCCATATCCGGAATGGGACGAACTCAAAACAATTACGGAAATACAACGTGGCTACCGCATGCCGAAACCCGAACACATCGATGATTCCCTGTAAGTTTCTGTTAACATTTTTGACCTGCCTAGCACCTATGTTCGAGCTAGTACCTGAAATACGAGTTAGTAATTCGATGTTATGCGCTGTTTGACAATTTTGTATTATCTATACTGTGGTGTCTTCGCTCAAACATTTTGCTGTGACTTAATTGTCTCGACGTAGAGTGCAGACTATTGTCGAATTGTCTCGTTTGCATAGTCGTTTGCAAAATACATAATATGGAAACAACCTGTAGTGAATAATATATATAGGTAGGCTGAGCCTAACAGCGTCGCTCTCTGAACAGAAAGCCGATGATAAGCTTAACCTAACTAAGGTGAAAGGTCGGAAGCACAAGAATTAAGATCGACGACCGGGCTATTTTTCAATTTTAGCAATTCTCAAAAACAGTATTACGCGACCGTCTACACAGTACATTTAGACCGTACAAAAGTTCACAAAACAACTTTTTTTTTCAGTCTAGAATAACTAGTTTGACTAATTTCCGAATAAAATACACCTGTTGCGTATCAAAAATTGCCCGAGAAACTGATTTGGAAATCAATATTGCAAAACATGAATATACAAACATATTTGCATAAGGCGACGCGAGTGAAGATAGAACTATAAAATCAAAGGCTTGTTTTGTTTACATAAAATCGCTTTTCAACCTATGTAATGAATGAACAAACACATAAAAATGGACAACACAATCTTATTTCAAAAAAGTTTATTCAAATCTCCATAAGTTTATGTTTAAAAGCATAACGCGTGCGATTTATAGCGCATCGAGTTCGAGCTGCCTTCGATGAAATTCAAGAAATCAATACAACTGAATTTAAGCACTCCAAAAGTAACAAGAACACAAAGAAAAAGTCAATCACAGATTGATACCAACATAAATTCCCATCGAAAAATGTAATCTGTTTTACCTTTAAGTCCCTCCGCTGCTCGTAAATTCTTTAAATCTCCGCTTCTTTGGTTATGAAATCCGTAAAACAAACATCTCCCGCATTGCTCACGCATTGATAAAAACGTATGAAGTTCCTCGAAGCAAGATTTTATCCCTGAAAGCTCTTCTTTTTCCACTAAAGCGGCTTCTGAGTATCCCTTAATTAGTATCCCTGTCTTGAGTAGCAAACCGCGAAAAAAAGGCAGGGGAATAACGACTTTACTTCTCCGCTTAACACAGCGAAAGATCCAAACTATAAAAGTGTTTACCGAGCTGACGGCTGTGTAGCCGCGCGAAAAACAAAGCCTCGCTTTGCTTTCAAAATTGCTAAGATCCCGGATGTTGTGTGGCGTCACACGCGCATGTTTTGCGACGTCATACGCGCCCACGAGTTGGCCTTGCGGGATGCACCAACCGACCGACACACATGTCACGGAGGCGCGCCCGCGAAACATTCCGCTAGCCATGACCATGAAAAATGACGGGCATAGGTTCTATGAGTATGGGGCTTCGCAGCAGGCCTTCGGCCCTTGAGTGCTCCGCCATCAATTCCTTAGTAATAGCATTCTGGTATCGTGGTTTTGATTACTTTACTATAGGCAGGATTAACTATAAATTATAATTATTTTATTATTTGGTATTTCTCTTTAACTGAAAAAAAGGATTAAATTACAGCGTTCTCTCTCTCTAACTGCTTATCCTGGTGGACGTTGCATCTCTGACCGCACAGCGGAAACGACTTCTGTCAAGTGCCCATCGTCCAGCTTCTGTTATTGACCTGTCGAAGGCGTCCCGTATATCCTTTCCCACTGCCTTCTTACAGCGTTAATAGAATAAGAAAAATACAGCTTCTTGACAAGAAGGACATTTATCTTGCAGTCGCGAGGGTAAATTTTAGTTTCTCAAGCATGTTAAGGCATGGCTCGTAATTTGTCTAATGTCGCAAGTTTAGTTTCGTTATCTTTGGCTATATGTTAGCGATAACTTTATTTCCTGACGAAGACATTTTTTCCAACTCTTTTAACTCAAGGAGGGTGATTTTCATCGTACAATTATACGATAAAAAAGATAGGTCACCATGCTCGTTTAGGAGAAAACAACCACTTATTCATTTGGTGAACTTAGCCTCAAAGGAAACCCTCTTGCTTCAAACTGTCTGTGCGCTCTTGCATGCGCTCATGACGCAAGAAATTATGCGCAGTAGAGATGCGCAATGCCATACTAAGGAATCACCTTAACAAGGTATTATGAGAGAAAGTGTATCACATGACCTGTTTTACAAAATAACAGATTATACAAGGCTGATTTTTAGACGGCATAACTTTGTCGCATGCGGTTTTGTAGCGCGCGCTGCTTGCGTCAGGCAAAAATTGTATACAACTAAAAGGTGATGTTACACGGGATGATTCGCAACAACGATTTTTAGCGCAATGATGTTGCGCTAAAAGTTGCGCTAATAAAATTTGACGCCGTGCAACATGGGTGCGTGGACGATTCTTCGAAATTTTTGTGTTGCGAGTTTTTGAAGCTGAAAAATTGCGAAGAAAATCGTCCGCGCCCGCGCACCCATGTTACACGGCATCAACTTTTAGTGCAACTTTTAGCACAACATTGTTGCGCTAAAAATCGTCGTTGGGCATACTATGATTGTACCACAAGTGTACAATCATAAGAATCGATCTTAAATGACCGATTCACCTCAATTTTTCAGTACTGCACTTATGAGG
>JAJGOT010001312.1:0-29778 GCA_022457155.1 Cladopsammia gracilis
CCGTCGTTTTAGGGGATTTGGTTAGTTACTTAACACTTGATTGAGTTATCTGTAATGTCTCGTATCATCAGGCAATCACCCAACAATGTTTCTACATGTGTAATCTATTAGCATTAATAATTATCGCTGCTTTTCCACCCTTGTCGAACGCATAATTACGCATCAGAAAAACTCAAAAAAATAAACACCAATCTCAAATTGATTAGTTTGACGCTACACAAATACTAAAAAAACACATTCACGTGAAAGTAAAGGCCTGTCACTTTAGTTAATTCTTAGCAATGTATTCACGCCTTCACGCATTAGTAATGTATTCACGCCTTCTCTCAAGCAAAAATTTGACTAAGAGAATTTTGTCTTGCCAGAACATCTAGTTTTCTTACGACAGACAAGTACTTGTTAAAATTTAATGTATTGCTACGAATGTTGGCGTCTTCCAATCACTGTCACCACCAAAAGCTGATCACTAATTACAAGCTTGAAATGATATATATGAAATAAATCATATATGAACTGCGGAAATGAAATCAAATGAAGAATGATCCTCGCAGTTGTGAACCCAATTTAAGCAATTTGTTATGGGATCACCTAAAAAAGGTGCGGACATGAAGCATATTGATCCTAAAATGGCTTGATATTTCATGTCACTCGTCACAACACGTTACGACAGCAACTGATTGTCTCCAAATTTATCAAAATGTGTCCCAATAATATACAACAATCTTCTGAAAATAGCATGTGCTACCGATATTATGGGTAATAGTGCTACTGGGAATCCGCTACTGGGGATCCATGACACAGTTGTCCAAATTCTGCATTTCTTACTCTTAACCAAATAATCAAGCTGAGTTGGCGCGAAAGAGTTGTCTTTCTTTTTGAAATACACATGCATCGATATAAATTGTTTTCATGACAAACAACAAAACATTGTCTTCCATATGACAACATATAACCGCCTGACAAGTATTATTCCACGCATTTGGAATTTTCATTAAACGGAACATTTTTAACTTTCTTTAAGTAAATTTTACAAGCTAGCATCCCAGTTGCATTGTTCTATTGAGTTTGATTAATATATATATATATGGAATAAATGGGTTTATGCACTAGTTCCTGAACTTCCGGTTATTTTAACATCTGATATGCCAGATTACGTCATCATATTATGCGGACGAAATCACGTGACCTCAGGCCTCTCCGGCCTCCATCTTGATTTGAATCGCAACCTGCTATTTGATTTTTACCAGTATCCAGCAGCATTTGGAGACATCTGTCAAGTTGTCCAGACAAAAGTTAAGTACTTTTACTTTAGAATTCATGCTGATGTCAAGCGAGGTGTTTTCGTAGGGAGATATTGAGTAATTTTAGATGATTTAGTTATAGCAAAAGCACACACAGTAACTGCTCTGATCTTGGGACATTCCTTTGTGAGAAGGTTGAAAGACTTCATAGATAGAGGCACAGACGACCATTTTTTAGACACGTTGAACATAACCGAGCAGTGCACCATACTCTGGCAGGGAACGGGAGGTCGAACAGTTCAAAAAGTTCGGCGTTTCGACCTCGGGGTTATCACTGAGCTTTGTTCTTTCTGCATAAAGTGTTTGTATTCGGCAATTTTATCTGATGAGTGCCGTACAAGTTGTGCGGTACGAAACTAGTTAGTAATAAAATGCCAAGTCGAATAAGTTGATCAGACTGTCTTCTAATATATATATATATATATATATATATTATATTATATATATATTATATATATATATATATATATATATATATATATATATATATATATATATATATATATATATAACCGTACATCCTGGCCCAAGTTCAGGAGTTGCCATAAAGCCATTATGGTAACAACCGGGAGGGTACATTGTATACATGATTGTATATATATATATATATATATATATATATATATATATATATATATATATATATATATATATATATATATATAAAGAATATTCTTATTGAATCCCCTGATGAGTGGGCAACCACGAAACAGGCTTGTCTGGATGAAAGCGTAGTTTATTTGTTTCTTTCCTCCATAAACATATACTTCGCTCTACATTAATGTATTGAGCACTGTTTTACGAATATCCAGTTCTACACTTTATATATATAGAATTCGTGTTTGCTCGGGAAGCCTTCGGAAGCGTAAAAACAAGCAATTTTGTCTCAAGAATTCAGCGCGGATAGAGAATTTCATGAGTTGACACTGCAGGGAAGTAAACTAGGTGTATTGTAGATTGTCATATCTGACTCAAATTGTTTTAAATAGGCTTCCAAAGGGAAGATATAAGGCTTCAAATTTTAACATGGACAATTTTACTCCTTTAAAAGCTAATAACTTTTAATTAAAGTTGAAATCAAAAAATCGGAGTCAGATATGACACAATAGACGTTTTGACGGATCAGTGATTGGCGAAATCAACTTGCTTTGTGTTCTTGTCGAGGAGCAAACTTGGACACAAAACTACGTTTTAAAACAAACTAACTTTAGTAGCTTACAGCATTGACGCAAAGCGCGATCCCTTCAATAAAAAAAGAAACAATCCTTATGCACTTCCATTATTCTCCAATATCTCTGTTTAATGTTAGCGAAATCGGCTTTCAAAACTTTCACGATATTACGTTTTTCAAAGTGACACCCCTGCTAAAATTTTGCCTTATGAATTTATTCATGGCAGGTATCCCCCGCGACCTTAAGTCCTCCATTATCGTGCTAGAATTGGGATCCAGTGACATCTGTGACTCCCGGGATAGCCCACAGTTGGTCGTACACAATATTACCAAACTTGTTCGGCAATTTTATGAAGAATTGGAAGTTCAGTATATCATTATACACAGGAAAAAAATCCCCTTATCCATCTTACAACGGAAATGAAAACAAGGTTGACATGTACCTCAAACACTCTTTACAGGACGTCGAATTTGCAAAATTATGGCATCACCGTGGGTTGTCAAACCCATCTACTAATATTTACAGCAGGGACGGAATACACCTGAACAACATTGGAAACAAAGCCCAGTACAGAAGCTTTCGAGGCTCTATATTGTATGCATTAATCAGTTAACCAGTTGACACCTGGGTGGACATGATAATATAATAATTAAGTCCTTATGCGAAAGTTGTTATTATGGTTGTCGTTGCTTCAATTTGTTGTACAATTATAAAGGCTGCCAGGAGTGCTATTTGCCATTGCTAAAGTTTGCAGTTTTGTGGCTAGTATGATATTTGTGGCCATTTACTTGTGTTTGAGCCAATCATACATTTATGCCGTTGGGCTTTAAGGCTGGCTGTTTGCCAAAGAAGTGTATAGGTTGTTCTGGTACACCTTATGATCCTTCACATCAGAACAGCATATGGCCTTTTCTTGTTGTACATACTGCCAGCTTCTTTTATGCCAGGTCAACCTGATCAACACAACCAATTTACAAGGTATTACTAGATTTGATTGCAATAGTCCTGAGAACAGAAATGGACTGAACTGACTCACAGTACTGATCTCAACAGATATCAGCATATTTGTTCAAACAGAATTATGCCTCCGAAAACTAAACGCAGACGTAAAGATGACACCTCAACCACAACAAACCAGGCCCCGCTGGCATCAGAGATAACACAAGCAATCAAGGAGGCAGTAGCTAATGAAATTAGAAGAACACGCAACAGTGACCCAGCAGCAAACAACCAGAAACAGGAGGTTGAAGTCCAGTTTATACCTGATGGTGCAACAGCAGTGGTACAACATTCAGTAGATACAGCCTTGAGCGGAATTACAGGAGTTAACACTACCTCAACAAGTATCATTGCACCAGCCGCAGTAGCCACTATAAGAACTGGAGCTACACCCGCTCAACTCGGACCACAGCTAACCTAACCGCAGGACCACACCACGGCATCACAAGTCTGGAGCTAGCACCCGCTCAACTCGGACCACAGCTAACCTAACCGCAGGACCACACCACGGCATCACAAGTCCCTTGATTGGAGGATCACTGGATCAGCAACCGAACAGTAAGAACCCATTTGTATAGATTTCTGTCCCCCTGGGGTCAATGGTATCGGATAAAACAAGGAACAAGATCTGGGCGAATGAGTTTGTCGATTTTCAGTTACTACTTAATACTCGGGCTACCGATGATAGTTATAGCCTTAAAATGAGTAATGTCAAGAAGGGAGGTCAACCTGCTTTGCATTTGCATTGTACCCAATCATCATCATACCCAATCAGAAAAAAGCAAGCGATTAACAATATTGAGAGCTGGACAAATGCGTTTCAAATCTTTACTGCCATCTACACGGAAAAATGGCCACATGATGGACCAGCCCTCATGAAATATGGGACAATAGTAAGAGATTTGGCCAAGAACTTGGCTAACTGGAACTTTTATGATGAGAATTTCAGAGCAGTCCGTGAGAAACAAGCTATCCATGAGATAATATTCACTCAGAGCTCTGGTTAAGAGCACATCAGCAACCCTAGCCATCCAAGTGGATATTGTTTTCGATACCATGGGGGCAGGCACTGTTCAGGATGTACATTTAAACACCAATGCTACAAATGCTATGCAACTCATGCAAAGAGAAAGAGACATGCCTAACAACAACCCAGTAAAACCACCAACACCAATTAATATTGAGAGACTCGCTCATCACTTACTGCACCTTTCAATAGCATGCGGAATTTGAAATTCAAATTTCCACCAACGGTTGCGTTTTACACTGCCGTCAATCATCTTAGCTTACCTCTCAGGAAACAGATCTTCACTTTAAAGAGTTCAAAAGGTCACGTCCGTGCATTATGATTGGTACATTTTGATCCACTTTGTTTGTTTCTTTTTTACATGGTCCGTTGGCTTTCGTATTAATTATGATTGACGGCAGGGAATAACACAACCGTTGGTGGAGATTTGAATCTCAAATTCCACATGTTATTGAAAAGCGCAGTAAAAGGATATCCTCAGGAGTTGCTCAACTACCTTATTACTGGCTTTTCGAAGGGGTTTAAAATAAATTTCCATGGGGCAGTTACTAGTAATTTTCCTAACAACCTTTCATCTGCTGCTGAGCTTCCTCTGATCATTGATAATAAATTAGCAAAGGAAATAGAGGCAGGCCGCATTCAGGGCCCATTTGACTCTCCCCCATTTGATAATTTTGGGTATCACCCATAGGGGTGGTTCCTAAAAAAGGCCCCACAGGAATATAGAATGATTCAACGTTTATCTTTCCCACATGGGGAGTCAATTAATGACCACATCCCAAAAGAATTCAGCTCAGTGCAGTATGCTTCTGTAAACGATGCCATAAGAATAATGAAATCCTTGGGAAAAGGCTGTGTGATGGCTAAGTGTGATGTGCGCAGTGCATTTAGAATTATGCCAGTACATCCAGAAGAATACCACTTACTTCGAATACAATGGAAGGGCAACTTCTATTATGATCGAGCTCTCCCAATGGGATGTACAAGTTCATGCTGAATTTTTGAGTCCTTTAGTACGGCGTTGGAGTGGACAGGACGGCAGAAATTTGGCATTGCGCACATCATACACATATTGGATGACTTTTTGATCATCGCGCAGTCTCTTTCAGCATGCAATGAAGCATTAGAACAATTGGAGTCCCAATGGCAGAGGAAAAGACTGAAGGCCCAGTAAATATTCTAACTTTTGCCTGCATGGAGCTGTGTTGTATTAAGGGCGAGGCCTAGAAGAAATCGAGAAGTGTACTTTGGCTATACAAAAAGCATGTCCCTTAAAAAAAGATAACACAAGAGAAGAGAGATACAATCAATACAAGAGAACAAGAGATACAAGAGATACAATCAATGATTGGCCTACTAAATGTCGCATGTCAAGTAGTGGTTCCAGGTCGAGTGTTCTTGCGTGGGCTCATTAACCTCACTATCGGAGTCAAACGCCCACGTTACCTCATCGACTATATATAGCTAAATTAGGGTACTAGGAAAGACCTGCAAATATGGCTGCAGTTTTTTTCGGTGCTTTAATGGAAAATCAGTCTTCGACGAGACTTGGTGTGTTTCAGATACCTTTCAGTTTTTCACTGATGACGCAAAATCAAAAGGTTTTAGTATAGTTTTTGGAAAGAAGTGGGCATTGGGACAATGGCCTGATTAGTAGGTGGTAAAAGAGAGTTCTGAGACACCCTCAAATTCCCCTGAATTTCACACAAATATTTCCTGCAGATTTCAACAAATAACAAATTATTTTTCATCAGTTCAATTCAACAGATACCACGCAATTCTGATGAGTTTGAGCAGATTTGATAAATTTGTGAGTTGTGTGAAAACTGACAGAAATTGTTGAATTTTTAAGATTTGTTGGGTCTGAAATATTTGTGTGAAATTCAGGGGAATTTGAGGGTGTCTCAGAACTCTCTTTTACCACCTACTGACTGCTAAAATGACCACAAGACAAAATCTTGAAATTGGCCAATTTCAAGATTTCTCCGCTGAATTTTCACAGAGGAAAATTAACCATTTTCCAAAATCTCACGCTCATTTGGGGAGAATATTTCTTCCATTCTCCAATGCCCCAACGCTAGAAGTAGTGAGTGGGGAGGGAGTCAAATGCGGTTTTTTCAGATACCTAAATAAGCCGCCAAACGCCCGAGTTACCGGGCCCCCAGGCCTCATTGCATTCGACCTGGGGGCCCGGTAACTCGGGCGTTTGGCGGCTTATTTAGGTATCTGAAAAAACCGCATTTGACGTCCCTCCCCACTCACTACTCTGATACCCCCTCCCTCAAACCCTGTGTGAGAGGGGCAACCAATTGAAGAAAGGTAAAATCCTTGTATATACGCAATGGCGCAACCCCGACAACGAAGACGGCGTGATGACGATCAACGCGAGCTGATTGCCTGGCTGGACGAACAGGCACGAAATCTTGAGCGGTTCGAGCCTGCCGACGACAATAATGCTGAGGGCGAGCCTCAAAACAACCCACAGGATTTAGATTTTGAACAATTTGTTCAAGTCTATGATCAGGTTGACCGATGGGTTGAAACACGGCAGACGAATAATCCGGTTTCGTTTTGCAACCGATCTCGAAAAACCCCTTGTCGCCAGAATTTTGAACAAAATCAAGCAAAATGTTCAAACACGGCATGCAATCAATTTACGGTTCACAGTCGAGTTAAGAAACACTGAAACCGAGGAGTTGAGACAGTTTTATCAAAACAACCATTACAGTCGTTGGCTAGCTACTCTCTCTGAGACACGACAGTGGTTGCAAGTTCAGGAAGAGCTTCGTCTCCAAAACGCAAGACTCAAAAGGCCTGACACCAAATGGGTTTACGAACGCACTATCCTGCTTGATCTTAAAGTCGTGCTTGATCGACAACCACTGCAAATAGGCCTCGGGCGGCTTCCTGATTGGATACGCAACAAAAGAGAAGTCATTGCCCTTGACAACTTCAAAGACAATCTTTGTCTCTTTCGTTGCTTGGCTGTCCATCGAGGAGCCCATAAAAGAGACAACACCCGCAGAACCAGGGAACTCGCGGAAAGCTTCTTCGCCTTTTATCCGGGGCTTCGAGACCAGCTAACTTTGCGGCACTTCTCCAAAATCGAAAAGCATTTCAAGCAAGGCATTGCCGCCTACCTTGTTCTCGCTAATGGTGATTTCATTTTATCTCACACCCCTGCGAATTACGACAAGGTTGGCGCTTCAACCATGACCATCGGCATCTATGAAGGCCATGCCTTCTTGATCACCAATCTCAATAAAGTCACAAACAATTACACTTGTGGAGAGTGCGGCGGGAGGTTCACACGGGCTGATAACTTGAAGCGCCACGCCAAGACGTGTACTCGAGGCCAAACCAAAATCGACTGCCCTGGGAAACGTGTCCTTCCTCCAGAGTCAGCTTTTGAGAAAGCCTTTTACCCAGAAGGCGGTTTCGGTGTCAAGGCAGTGTGTTGGCTCGAGTGGGAGGCGAAACAGGCCGACAAGCACATCCACCATCACAGATGCGGTCATGGCGGTGAGAGGTATATTTGTGGGGCTCCAGTCGACGGCTATCATCCAGAAAGCAAGACAGTGTTTCAGTTTCACGGTTGTTTCTGGCACGGTTGTTTAGAGTGCTTTCCTGCACCTGAACAAAGAAACGAAGTGATCACGACTGACCGTAAAGGCAACACAATCACAAGGAAGGCTGCTTACCAAAAGACTCTGCAACGAACTCAGTTTCTTCTAGACGCCGGGTACACCGTGGTTGAAAGGTGGGAGCATGAAAGGCCTTACCCCTGGTTTAATGACCGTTGCCCACAGAAAAGAAACAAAACTTATCCACACGCGATCGTCTACGACTTCGAAGCGTATCAGGATAAGACCAAGGCAGCTCGCCCGACATACGGGCTCTCTTATGAAAGCGAGCATGTGCCCATCTCAGTCTCCATTGCCGACACGTTGAACCCTGAGCCTGAGTATATTTGCTCCAAAGACCCTGACGAGCTTATCGCTCTGTTTTATGCCTCCCTTGAGTGGCGATCCGCAGCCATCCGAGAGGCTGTGGCTGACCAATATATGCCCCCAGACCTTGAGAATCTCCCTGAGAAGCAACTCAAGCTCATCGACAAATGGTGCAACCAAGTTCCTGTGGTCGGATTCAACTCAGGTCATTACGATCTTAAGCTTATCCGCAAGTACTTTGTTTCTCACTTTGCTCAAGAGAACGAGGTCTTCGCTGCGGAGAAAGAGGGACGCATCATGTTCATCAACACTCCGAGCTACAAGTTCTTGGACATCGTGAATTATTTGGCCCCAGGCATTACATACGACAGGTGGGTCAAGATGTATGGAGCGACACAGACTAAGTCCTGGCTCCCATACGAGTGGTTTGACAGTGCTGACAAGCTTGATTACCTCGGGCTCCCCCCATACGAGTGCTGGTACTCACAACTCAAAAAAGCCTTCGTTCTTTCTCCCAAGGAGCACGAGGAATGCAATCGCCTCTTTCACGAGAAAGGTATGCAGACATTCGGAGACTGGCTGGAGTATTACAACAATCTAGACGTGTCTCCTTTCCTCGAAGCTCTTCAAACGATGAAGGGTTTTTACACGAGCCTAGGGGTTGACATCTTCAAAGACGCGGTCTCCTTGCCAGGAGTATCAATGCAATACGTCTTGCGAGGCTCACTGAGATGGGGCCGGGGCCGCAGGGCTCCAGAACTATACGCCCCAGGCCCAGAAGCATACGCCATGCTGAAGGGGGCTGTGGTTGGAGGGCCAAGCCTGATCTTCACCCGCAAACACGTGCGCGGTGAAACCCGCATCCGCTCTCACAAAAATGCCTTAGCCCGCATCACGAAACGGATTGTGGGGTTCGATGCGAATTCTCTTTACCCCAGCACGATGCTGCAGGAGATGCCCTGTGGCAAAGAGAAGGTTGTGCATTACGATGACCCGGTGCAGGCGGCTAGAAAGTTTTCCTTTCTCCTTCTCAGAGGCAGGTGGTTCGGGTTTGCGGAGGTGGACATCGAAGTCCCTCGAAAGTTGTGGGAGCGGTTCGAAGAGTTTCCCCCGTTCTTCATCAACCAATCAGTGCCTAACGAATGCGTGCCTCAACATATGCACGATTACCTCCAAGAAAGTGGCCGAACCCGCTTTCCCGACCAGAAAAAGCTTCTGAGTGTGTTGTCAGCGAAAAAGATGCTTATCTACGCACCCCTCTTGAAATGGTACCTCGACAGTGGGTTCAAGATCACGGCAGTCTACCGCACGATCGATTATAGACCCCAAAAACTCTTCGACTGGTTCGTTCGCGAGGTCGCCGAAAACCGAAGGAAAGGCGACGCTGACAAGGATAAGGCACTGCTTGCCGAAGTGTTCAAGCTCCTTGGCAACAGCGCTTACGGTAAGTTCATCGAAGCCGTGGAGCGCCAAACAAGAACGGTGTACACAACTGACGAGGACGAGGTCGACAAGAACCTCCGCTCACCTTTGTTCGAAGACCTCGAAGAGATCGGAGAGGCCTACAAGATCGAGCTGCGCAAGCAAAAGATCACAATCGACCGCCCCTTTCAAGTCGGCATTGTTGTGTATCAACTTGCCAAGCTCCGCATGCTGGAGTTCTATTACGACTTCCTTGATTGCTTCATCGACAGGCGCGACTTCGAGCTTATCCAGATGGACACAGACAGCATGTACTTCGCTCTTGCTCACGACACTCTCGAAGAAGCAGTTCGTCCAGAACTTAGCGCCCAGTTTGAGGCGGAGAAGAAGAATTGGTTGGCGTGGGACAAGTGGAGTGGTAGAGAGCCGGGCTTATTCAAGCTTGAGAAGGAAGGTACACGGGCCATCGCCCTGTGCAGCAAGTGTTATTACGTAGAAAACGAGGCTGACGGAGGGGCCAAGATGTCCTCCAAGGGAGTCAACAAGAATCAGAACGAGCTTCGCTGGGAAAGGTACGAAAGAGCCCTGCAAGGGGGTAGGGACATGGCAACAAACAGAGGCTTTCGAATGCACAACGGGGCCATGTACACGTACGAACAGCACAAGCTGGGCCTCAGCGCCTACTACGACAAGCGTTGGGTGCTGCCAGACGGTATCCACACAGAACCAATCGAGTTTCACAGCCCAGCGGGTGGCAACTGAGTACCCGGCGGCACAACCATCAACTCCTCACGTACAAAACCACGCTTGGGGCCGTCGTACAGATAATACACGACAGGCGTATCTGGCTTGGTGACAACCTTCTCGATGTTGTAGACTTTCAAAGACCAGATTGGATCAGTCGCTCGTCGACTACCACCCTCAAGCTCACCGGGGTAATACAGATATCGCAAATTAACCCTAGGAGGGAGCTTCTTTTCATTCACCCCAACAGGCCTAGCATATGAGGTTGCGGGCTTGGCCGAGGTTGCTTTCTCTTTGATTGCTTGAGCAGGCTTCTTTCCAGTTAATCTGGTTACTTCATTGTTCAAGGCAGAGACAACATCTGGCAATCTTTTAACCCAAGCGGTCGAACGGCCAGAGGGCAGATTCATTTCAACTGCGTACTGGTAACCAAACAATCGTTCAGCCAGGGTTCTGTTGAATCTTTCAACAATCCCTTGGTCTCTGTGGATATCAACACGTCCACGACGAATGGTTGTTTTATGAGCCCCAGTCTCTTTAGTCACAGCCCCCATAAACTCTGTTCCCGGATCGACTTGCAACAGTTGTGGCCATTTCAAAGGCCCACGCCTGTAAATACGTGTAAGCGCCTTCGAAACTTCATCAGACTCTTTCGAAGTCAAGGGCTCTGCTGCTTTGTAACGGCTAGCTACATCAACAACTGTCAAGGCATATTTGTAAATTTTCCTCCCATGAGGCAGTTTGTCGTGTGGCAAAAAAAGTAGATCTGCTTGATGCACCGCATTAGGAGTTTGAACATCAAACTTAGGGCGAGGGATATGGCGTGGTGCGGGGAGATATACTTGCCAAAGAGCTTGTTTGACGAGCCATTTCTTTGCCACCTCTTCAGATACCTTGGTTGCTGCAGCTAGCTTTTTAACAGCAGCAAGTCCTTTCCAATAGCCTTTGGGGCCATAATAGATCTTTGAGAGTTTCGCCTCCATATACATATGTGTTTACAGAAAGCGAAACGCTGCATATCCAAGGGCGAGCGCGCCAGTGCCGATAAACAAGAGTTCGCTTGGTTTTTGTTGTGGGCCTGGTTTATAGAAGTCAGAGAACTCGGGCTCTTTGGGGAGTGTTATTTGCTGCTCCCGATGTGTTTGGTTGTAGAGCACTAGAGCTTGGTCAGTGTCTTGAAAGTTGTGTTTCGCTTGATCTTTGATCCGATCATTGCTGGCAATCCAGTCGAGGAGCTTTGTGCGGTCTTTCTGATATTTAGCGTAGGCCGCTTGATAGGCCTCTAACGCCTTGTCGTGTCTGATCTTCTCATCCAGAGCGGCTTTCCCACTGTCGCCGGAAAGATATTTTGCGAGATAGTTGCCCCCAGTGAAAGCAGCGGCATTCAAAATTGCTCCACCAACCATAATAGCGATTGAGGCCATTGCTATATATATATGATTTACATTGAGGCAGGGAGGATCTTCTGGTCCTCGAGGTATTTCTTGAGAGCTATGCTCCCAGCCATGGCAGCAGTGAACTTCACGTAGTTCATGAGACTCGAGCTGGGGTCGGCTGTGAGATTTTCCTTGACGACCTTTTTGCCAACCCAGCCAATAGTTGCGACAAGACCAGTTATTGTGGCCGCATCAAGAACAGCTTTCACGAGCTTGTTGTCAGACATGGTGTATATATAAGATTTTAAATTTCAGTCGACTCTTCATTATGCGTTGTCTCGTTGATTTGTTGTGTTGCTAATTGCCAAACTGTTTTTAGGGCGACAATGTTGAATTTAAGCATAACAAAAAGAATACCTCCGATTGCAGCCCCGTTTACGAAGCCTTGAAAGAGATTTGCCATAGTAGTATATATATGTTTTTTACTCCATCTCGCGAATTCTTCGTCTCGGTGGTGGGGGAGTTTGAACTTCATTCACCACTGCCGGCGCAGGGTCTGGGGTCGGGGCTTTGCGTCTAAGTGTATTCATAATGGCCTCGCGTTGGTAATAGACGCCCCAAGCGGATATAATTACGCCGACAACCGTTATAATCCAGAAACCAGAGTTGCTGCTAGCTTCTTCATTTGTCGAGTTTTGGGGTGCCGAGTTTGGGGCAGGCTCATTTGTTGCTTTAGCAGCTTGTGCTTGTTTTTTTGCCTCTCTTGCCAGGCGGTTGCGCTCAGCAAGCCTTTTGCCAGAAGCAACACGACCAGGGTTTTTGGCTGGAGCAGTCTTTGGGGTATCAGAGGTAACGTGCGTTGCTGGCGCGACTGTTTCTTCAGGTACCGTCTCGAGGGGTTGAGCCATCATGTGTATATATGTATATTTTTTTTCAAACCTTCGTGGTTTCTGTCAGGTTTCTGCCAGGTTTCTGTCAGGTTCCTGCCAGGTTCCTGTCAGATTATGTGTCAAAAATTTCATCAAAACATGTGTCAACTTCATCAAAACCCTCGAGTGGATAACCTTCACCGTCTCTGCTTGGGTGTACAGGTGGCAACTCTTCTGGCTCCTTTTTAAAGTCGATGTGTTTTGTAGTGATCAAAACAGCATTGGCCAAAGCCAAGAAGCGCCCACAACGCAGTGCAAGGTTTCCAGCAAGAGATGAAAGTTCCTGGTTAATCATGTAGTCATTTTTGAGTTCTTTCTGCAGGGCCTCCACATCGTCAATCTTAACAACCATGCCGGCGCCTTTGGTTGCGAACATTATAACGCTGTCAATCAGAGACTCGGTCGTCTTGTTACCGACATAGGCTTCATACCGTTTGTAGTACTTTTCAACCTGTTTTTCTGTCAGGCGTTTCACCTGCTCGTGTGTGAGCTGGGCACCGATGGCCTCTTTTGATTTGCCGGTTGAAACAAGGACTGCCAGTTTCTCGCGTTGAGCTGGAGTGTCTGGACCTGTTAAGACTTCAGGAATCGCTGATGGCAAGGTGCTATCAGGGGTTGCCTCTAGCAGCTGCATGATTTCATCGTCTTCTTGGAGGTTTGTTGCCATTGCGTATATTATTATGTATTTATTTTTCAATTATTCTCTTGATGTCAGGCAAAAGACTTTCAACCTCACGTATAAGCCCCGTCATGGTGGCTGGGCACACAGTGACTTTCAAAGGATAGCGGTTAATAAGCATGAGGCGCAGATCGTCCTCGCCAGCGGTTTTGATTATCTGTATTTGCATCTCCTCCGCATGACTCTGTAATTCACCCAGAAGCTGTGAAAAGACCGTGAGCTTGTGGATACTGGTTGAGGTGTTCATGGTTCAGCGTATATATATGTTTTCACATTTTCACTTCAACCCCATAGGGATGTCGCAGAGAGAAGACTAGGTGAGAAAACTTGTGCCCCTTTAATTTTGCAATCAACTCTTTGTACTCCTCGTGTGAGAGCTCACCGGCATAGTCGTCGAAGATGGCCTTCGTTGTTTTGCTTGATGGGGTGTAAAAAAGCACAATCGCTGCAACGTTTTCCCTGAAGGGTTTCGCAATGCTGGTTAACTGTTGGGTTAGCACCCACACTGACAAGCCGCTGTGGCGAGCACTGAACCCTAGTTTCACAAGTTGACTCGTGCGACCTTTCACATCCTTCGAAGCAGCACAGTCATCCAGCACAAAGAGCGTGTTTGTCCCGTCGAAGAAATAACTGGCTAAAGTTAACCATGCTTCAATCTCATGCTGCTGACAGTCTATCACGAAAATGCGTGGCTCCTTGTCCACGAAACCGTCGTAGGTCTTGTTGTGGACAAATGTTGGGCAGAAGAGAACAATATAGTCAAACTTGCCCCTGAAGGGGCCACGCAGCTGATTCAGAAGATATTGTGTTTTGCCAGAATTAGTCGGGCCGATAATTAGGGCATTGAATGGCAGCTTTCGTGGGTCCATTCTCTATATATTTTTATGTGTATATATATGTGTTTAGTACTGAACCGCCTGCAGCTGTCTATCAATGATGTTCATCTGTGAGTCGCTGATGGTGTAGATGTGGCAGTGCACGTTTCCCGAGCCGGAGGTTGCCCTTTCGAGCTCAAGATGTACGCCGTCCTTTGTGTTGACGAGGCGTTGACCGCTGCCATGTAGGGTTGTATCAGCCATTGATCTAAGGTCGATAAGGAGGCCGAACTTGTTGCCAGTGAGATATTTTGTTAGATTCATGTTGGGCCTGCCATCGCCCTTTTTTTTGAAGAGGCGACTGACCTCGCGCCACATGTCGGTCCCGTTGATGCCTTCGTTGTAAATCTTGTTGGGGGAGCCGTTTATGGTGACATTAACTTTGGTGATGTCTGGGTTGAAGTATTTTTCTGAGTCCCTGGCTCCTGCCGTGTAGGGTTCGATGAATAGCAGAAGGATGGCTTTCAGTGACCTGCGCTGCGGATTCACCCTGAGATTCAGCCGAGCGTCTGAACCCTTCGAGAAGGGAACCACTTCCTCTCGCATGATATGGTCGTAGGCAAACTCCTTTCCGCTAGAATATACACTTGTTGCCTCGTCAGCCAGCTGCTTACTTCGGATTGTCTCGTACTCAAGCTGGATATTTGTCAACTTGTAGACAAGCTTGCTTGTATCCGAACCCCTGACAACTTGAGAAGCCTGGGCGAGCGTTATCTCGAATGTCAAATCGTTGTAGAGTGCCTGTGGGTACATGACGCCGTGGTCTGTTATAATCTGGTGGTCAAGGTTGATGCGGTATTTGTTTTTGTAAATGGTCTCCAGTTTGTTTTCCGCATCCACGCCAGAGGTCTTCTTGTCGCCGGCACTAGAGCGAATCTTACTCAAGTCTACACTCTGGATGCCCTCAGGGGAGCATGTTGTCTCTCTTATCAACAGAGAGGAATAGATCCTCAAAGATTTTGTAAATATCGTACCCAACGGTGTCCTGGACAGTGGTGGCGGCAAACTTCACAACAAGCCTGTCAACTAGTGCTCTGGAGACATTTTGTACAAGATAGTTGTTTGCGTGGCCGCCGGCAAGGTCGATGTTAAAGAGCAAGGCAAGCGAGCCCGACACGATAACCTCATGTTCGTTGAGCTTGGGCACCGTAACGTACAGGGTCTCGCCGGGATTGGCTGAAGTGCGTTCAAAGGTGATGCGCTTTACGGTGCGCTCTGCTTTCATAGCACCAAGAATCTTCTCGGCATTAGTTGGGAGGAGGTTGGGTTGCACGGGTTGCACGGCCATAGCCAGAGTATATATATAAATTTATATTTATATTTATATACATCATGGCAGAAGGTGGATATGATATACCTGGCGAGAACGAAAACACCGGGCTTGACTGGGATATAGACCACGATGGTGACGACGACGAAGAAGACGTTAACAGAACAACCCCCTTTCAACCGGGAGCTGCATCCACCCCATATCCTGGCGGTGAAGAGCAGATTGAAATGCATACACTGCCTCGCGAACAGAGCGGCTTAGATGATGAAGGCATCCCTCTGCTTGAAGGCGACTTCTTAGATGCAACGGAAAAAGCCTCTAGGATCGATGCAGCTATGGACTGGCTTAAAAGCCGCTTTCCGAGAATGAATCCCAGCCGAATAGACCCTATTGGTTTCGGTAAAAAAACAGAAAATATAGGCAGAATTGTTACCTTTGGGCCAAGGGGTGGCGAGAAGCCCATTTTCAAACAAGATGGGTCTGGCCTTCTTAAATCATTTACAGACAAATTCAAAGGGGCTCTTGGCCCAAGCGCTGAAGATATCGTCTCTGAAGACAATACAACTATAAGAGAAGAAAGACAAAGATTGAAGGAGGCAGAGAAACAACTAAAGGAGGCGGAAAGAATTGCTGTTGAACAACAAAAAGCAGCAAGTGAGGTTCAAAATCTCAGGGGAAGACTCGAAGAAACTCAAGCGAGGATTGAAGCTCTGGAGCAGGAACACGGTTCAAACGTTGAGAGTCAAACCGAGCTAGATCGGTTAAAACAACTAAAGAAAAATCTTCAAGGCGATCTTGAAAACCAGAAAAAAGAATTAGGCGCCATTCAAAAAATACAAAAACAACGAGACCAAGAGCAGGCAAAGGTTGACAAACTCAGAACACGACTTTCTGCGAAAACAAAAGAAAGAAATGCTGTCGAAGCAAGACTGAACTCCACCAAGCCGCTGGATGAGTTAAACGAACAAGAGGCCGATCTTGTACGACAAAACGAGGAAGACCGACGCGTGATAGAGGATGAGAACACTTCTCCCTCTGACAGAGAAGCTGCAGAGGCTCGAGTTGCTGAGCGAGAAGAATAGCTGGGAAGACTAAGAACACAAGTTCAAGAAAGAGAAGAAGCCTTGCCTCTTCGAGAGCGGGTCAAAAATATCTTCAAGAAATATGGCTGGACCCTTCAAGCAGTTGTTCTGGCTGCAGGTCTAGTCATAGGCGCTGTGACGATTGCTGCAATGAATGGTTTAAAGGCCGGCACCAAGGCTATTGGCAATGGGCTTAAAGAAATAGGAAATAAGGTTGCCTCCATTCTGCCAGGCTTGATCGGCTCGATCGTGAGCTTTATCTTCAAAACAGCCGGCCAGGTTATATCCTTCCTTGGCGAGCACGCCTGGCTGCTGATCCTTGCCGTTGTGGGCTTTATGATTGAAAGGATCACCAAGCGCAGGAGATAATTATCTCATCCAGGCAAACAAGCCTGCTAAAGCAAGCGCACCCACACCAATGAGCGCCTTGTTTACGTGATGCGGCTCGATCTTAGTCTCTTGCGTTGGTTCTGGTGTTGGGGTTGGTGTTGGTGTTGGTGTTGGTGTGGAGGCTAGTTGTGGTGTGGGTACGGGGGCTGGTTTTGGGTCTTTTTGCGATATGCCCTGTGCCTGTGTGGCCTGTTTGTGAATCGGGTTCGATGGGTGACTGTTTGGTGGATTAATCTTTGTCGGCCCTCCGTCCATTGGGCGAAGGGAGGCTTTTTTTGTGGCAAGATTGACATCATTGTTAACACCAAGCTTCATCCCTTGCGTTGCCTGCATAAGATTGTTATTGTACCCCACCACGCTCTCTGTGTTGATAACCATGCGTGACGGCATCAGCCAGCTCCCAGGGGCAACTACAAAGTTTAGCCACACTTTCGTTGCTTGGATGGCCTGCTGATAATGCTGTACGCTCTTAGATATGTCGTTCAGTCTTATAGCGTCCTCTAAGAGTGTGAGGAATACTCTCTGCGTTTCGAATGCTCGGCCTCCATTCCCAAGAATGCTGCTGCGAGTGTTTGCTTGTGCACCCAGAATGCAGTACACAAAGGCCTCGATTGACTGATTCATACGCGCGAGCCCTGGCTGTGTTAGCCCTTGTGCATAATTCGGCACAAAGTGCTCGAACTGACTAACAGCACCCTGGTCATTACGAACGAAGTATATGCCGTTTGCTCGATAGTTTGGGTCTTTTCTGTCTGTGACGCGCTCGTCATCAAACAGGGCTAGATCGGGATCAGGATAGTCGTAATCAGTAGAACTGGGCCCATCATATGCAACCCAAATGTACACATTGCCAAGCCCGTGATTTTTGCCGTATGTGAAACGAAAGTCAGAACTGGGGTCTACACCGAACTCTTGGCAAATCCTCTTGTATGCGTCGATGTTGAACTTGTTGTCTTTCTGGTTGAATGTGGGGTCGTCTGGCAAAGCACTCACGCTCTGTTCCCCACCCAGCTTGTAGAGTATTCGTCTTGTTGTGAAATAGACGTGAAACCTGTAAAATGACCGTAGCTGTGGGGTTAGGGAGAAAGTAGAGTTCTTATCAAACAGAAGGTCACGCGAGATCCCGCAGCCGGTTGTTGCACACCACAGAGCAAAGTTTAGTTGTTGTGGCCAGAAACTCATATGCGGACCGCCTAGCCACTTTCTCCCATATTTCGCGGTTGTGAACGAAATTTGTGTGTCTCTGAAAATGTTTCTGTATTTCGTTGTGAAATAATCAGTTGGCGTGACATAGATCTTTTGCGCTTCATCGTTCAAGACAGAGCCAATCATCATGTCTTTATCGATTGAGGTGGAGAAATCAACAGCCGGGATCGGTTTTTGTGTGTTTCGGTTTAACGTTAACTGATAAGGGAAACCGCCAATATACTCTAAGCCAAGGGCGTCTTTCAGGGCTTGTGTCCAATTCTTGTGCGGTATGTATGAAGGCATAGCCCAGGAGCCATGCCCCTCTGAGAAAAGAACTACTGCTGAGGCTTTGTGCTTTTCGTCGAAAGAAACTTCTGTTTTAAATCTTGACATATCAGCGTGCGGGAAACGCCTTTTGAAGGCTGAGATAGCCTTAGCCTTGGCGGCTGTAGAGAGTTTTTCAGCCTCCGGAGAACTCAGCCAAGCAAGTTGCGGATTTACTGTGGGTGGTGTTGGCTGTTTTTTGCTAATATACCTGCTCTGTTGGGGATAGAGGGGATTTTGTGGACGAGGAAAAAACGGGGGTGGGGGTCCGTAATCGTGGCCGCCAATGTCTAGACCGAGATTTGAACCAGGATTAAATCCGCCAGGGCGTCTGCCAAACATGATTGAATATATATATATATTTAAATTTAAATATATATATTTATATACACAATGGTTGTGTTAACAATCGTCGCACCTTCGAACCCTCACACCATCTACTTCGACCACCCTCTTCAGAAACCGAGTTACATACGGCTTCTAGCTTGCTCGCTCTACAATTCGTGGTATAATTTGAAAGAAAGTGCAACTATTTCAACAACAATAAATGGCTCCAATGGATCAACTCCAAACGTGACATTACTTCAAGGGCATTACACCATTGATAGTCTAGCGAAAACAATTTAACGATTTAGCCACCCAACATAGAATAAAATTACAATTATCAACTACTATAAATACACCAGTCGGCGCGATGGTCATTCACAATGGAAGTAATGTAAAGTTTAGTGACAATCTGGCAAATTTACTTGGCATAAGAGCTGTATTGTTTCTAGTAACATACGTCAAAGGATTAACATCACCAAGCACTTACTTTATCCACTGCGATCTGGTTGATAAAGAGCAAAACCTATTCAATGGTAAGCCTTCGACAGTCTTGGCTAAATTTGCTCTTCGTGGAAGAGCCATATGAGAAAGTTTTCTATGAATCAACACAGCAGAACATGCGTGACGTCTCGTCTGGTGATTATGTAAACAGCATAACACTGTCTGTAAGGGATGAACACAATGACCTTTTTGACTTCAACAACATGCCGCTTGAATTTGAACTTGAGATCAATTAAAAAATATATTATATATATACCCCCTGATGATGAGCTCGACTAACGTGTTGCCATCAGCTCCTGAATACAGCGAAACTCCATCGCTTTACCCAGACTTATCCAACGGTGAAGGCTTCAGACTCAAAAAAATCTCTGACTTGCAAAAGGAGCTTGAGTCGGAGGCTAATCATTACAGACAAGTTGCTAAGAAATACAAGCGAACACATACAATTGTTCACGGAACAGCAGTAAGTTTTGGTTTTATTTCTACAGGCTTGTCTACAGCCACAATCGCCACAGCCCTGACAGGAGCCGGGCTCATCGCCAGCCCGGTTATTGCCGGCGTGGCAGCTATGACAGGTTTTTCAGCGGCCAGCCTCACTATGCTTAACAGGCGGCTTCAGAGAAAAATTACTAAACACGAGAAAATATACACACTCGCCCTTGCAAAACGAAACTCTGTCTTTGAGCTGGTTTCAAAAGCTCTAACTGACAAGCGTATCAGCGATTCAGAATTCAAAATAATCCTCCGTGAAGTTGAGAGCTATTATGAACTTAAGAACGAAATACGCTCTGGTGAAGCAAAACCCTCACAAAACAAACAAACTCAAACTCAAACGCCAGATCTTGACAAGATCAGAAAAGAAATCCGCAAGGAAGAACAAGAAAAGATTCAAAAAAAACTCAATCGTCTTACCGCTGTGTCCAAGTCAGATTTGAAAGACTAAATTCGGGTTTCTCGCTTTATCTAACAAAAGAACGCAATTGCGTGACAAAGCGTGACACATGACGTGACATTGTGCGTGACTGTCACGCGTGACATTGCGTGACACATAACAAAAAGGGACAAAACCCTCGTCAGGGGGTGCTCTGGTGGCTGTTTCGTTTTTGCCTAGCCTAGGCTAGGACTTAACTCCGGACAAGGGAGTTGTCGTTTCCCATTTAGCCTCTGGGAGCGAGGTCGAGTTCTCCTAGGAGATCTCTGTTCGAGCACCCCCCTGTATCAGTTGGGCCTGGGGCTGGTTCACCAGGGGGTCACTAACTGACGCAGCAACCCCACTACCCCTGGTCTGACATCGCATTAGCCGTAAGCAGGATTCAGTGGGGGCCAGCCACACCTCCCTGAGCTATACCGAATTACAGACTTACTATAATATATGGTGCGAACAGGTCTTTTATATTCGACCGAATTGCCGTGCTTTCACATGTGGTAACTCATAAAGAACTACGCATGCGCAAATATAACCGAAAAGTTGTATTTTTCTAAATATAGGCTTTACATAATAAATACCGGAAGTCACGATCGCCAAATTGAAAAAATAATTATAATGTTTAAGCATGACTGACTTCACCGCACGGCTCAAGTGAACTTGACAAACAACACAATTTTGCCATCCTTCGCTCGCTATATGGTGGTGATTATAGGAAAGAAATACACCGCTTGCGCCTGCCGGAAAAACTTTGCCATATCTACGAAGATATGGGGTTGGCAGAGATGGGGAAACAATATCTACAAGAACATTATAACGCCTTGCAGCGTGAACGTTGGGCCCGAAGATTTCTATCTTGTTATTCTTGCGACGGCCCATTTTTACAATCAAGCGATTCTTGTGAACTTTATTGCAAAAAATGCGGTCGTGTGGAAGTGCTAGAGGATTATGCTCCGGCATATACAGATCAAAACATTTTGTACAAACCAAGACAAAGGCAGTCGGCACGGTGTTATGCGTTTGGGTACGCTTTAACACGAATTAACAAAAGGATTGGATTGACTATCGACCAAATAAATGAGGTGAAACGTATTTTCAAACATATACAAGCTCGGCTTCCGAGAATCTCTTATACGTTTGTGATCTACAAAATCCTGGACATTACAACGCCGCTTGAAGACCCACAACGAGCGATTGTAAATTGCCTTAGACAACAGATGTCAAACAATATGATAATTAAAAACGCACATTTATGGAGCAACGCTTTCAAAGATCTGGAGTAAAAGTTGCTGCTTTCTCAATAAGAAAGGCTTCTAACAGGGCACTGTCATCGCCGATGTTGTCTTCAAAAGTTTCACCAGGTATGGTTTTCTCAAGGTGTTTTTGATTTGATAAATTTTCATGTATTTTTCTGCGAAGCCTTGCCAAGTTCTCGTGAAATCGTTCGACCTTCGGTTGAATACTGTTCAAAAATCCCTCATGCTTGACAATTTGAAGCTCTGTGAAATTCAACATTTTCCATGCAAAGAAAGCAACCGGCTTCGGCCCCTCATCTGGAGCAAGGAAAGCCTTTTTCATTCTGATGTAACGCAAAAACTCTTCATCTACGTATTCTTTGCTGAACGACATTCTGACCGCGCCGTAAGAACACCATAGGTCTTTCTCGGCTATTGAAGCCATTATTTGCTCAAATGTCTGAGTTTGTTTAAGAGCACCAATGTCAATAAGTTTACTTTGATTGCGTGTAAACTTTTGTTTTGAAAACAGATAACAGATGCCCCAGGCAAGCGCTGTGTGACCTTTTGTCTGGTAAATATTTCCGCCGTTTAAAAGATTATTATGATTCGAACTTGGCTCTATCTGTTGTAGAGAACACATTCTGAAGTAAGAATCAATGAAAAGGGCTTTATTAACCATAGATCCGCTAAAATAAAGGCCCGTTTGTATCTGGGGTGTATAATAACTAGGCACTCGAGTCATAGCTATTTTCCGCTTGAAAGGACATTTGAACTCCAAAAGAATTACATTGTTTTCTTTGTCTACATAATAGCCGTCAGGGCTGCATATAATCTTTCTATATAATGAGTGATCTGTTGCTAGATTAAGGGATATAGAATGGGCAAAAACTCTAGCAGAGTGCTTCTGTTCAAAGCATTTGCGAGCGATCGGTTCGAACAGATTGCCCCAGGTACAAGCCGTATTGCTGTGCATGTCGGCTGGCTGTAATTTCTTTAAAAGCAAGCTCTGTGGTGTTTCAAACGGCGAAACTCCGATCAAGGCTGCAATTTCGGATGCCCCAAGAGTATTTTGTCGATAACTCACCCAGTCGGCGCTCTTTTGTTTTAGACCAGTGTTCCTCGATTTGAGAAAGTTCAAGAACACTTGTGTTGTCGTCATCATTGATATACGAAGGGAAAGTGTTTATTCAATTGGTAAAACCCGAGCATCTCTGTTCGAAACGCTGCGAGTGATGTCTTGCCTTCGATGAAATCCGCAACAAATCTTGCATTACGGATCCTGTGTAAAGGGTCAAGATCATTCAAGGTTATAGAGGATTTTTTTTCTTGCTCATCAAGCCATGCATTCAGCTCATGCTGGCTGATGTTTGAGTTTGCAAGGACATCTCGAATAACCACCGATGGTGGCGATTGTGGTAAAACCGCCTCATGTTCGTGAAGAACTCGAAGGTTTCTTCTAAAGATCGGGCAGCCCTTATTCATATGATTATAAAACGTTGACACGCAAACCATTCGCTGACAGTCGGGGCAGGGGAGTTTTGAATTACTTGCCTTCAGTTGAGCAGCAAAAAGTAGCATAGGCATCGTGTATACAAGGGGTAAGCGTTTATTCAATTGACAACACCGACGAGGTGTTAAAATTCTTTGCTAACAGAAACTATGTCAAAAGTTTCTAAAAAATAATCAAGATCTTTCTCAGGTACAACACATTCGTATCCATCGCTATGAACTATTAAAACGCTTGGATAATTACAAACGTTAGGAACAAAACGTGGGGGAACACACCGTTTCGAAGGCGGGCAGCCGTTTTTAAGGTGTAGGGAAACAGTTTGTCTAGACAATCGTTGATTACAGCCGAGACAAAGCTCTTTCGGTCGGGCTTCTGTTCGCAGCTTCTTACAAGCGTATTTTTGATGCTCAACAAGCGAATGACCTTGTGTGAAGTTTAAGCCGCAATGTCTGCAAGGATTGTATTCGAACGTCCCTTTGTTCTTTGCATATAAATCGTCGCCTTCTTTCAACTCAATTCCCCGCATTTTCAAAAACGCAACGGCAGTCATTGGTTCGTTGACGAGGGGCATTGTCACCTTTATATGGGGTGTAAGGGTTTTTTTCAATTGGTTATGTCTAGCTTGCCGTTGTGGAGACTCTTACAAGGTTTGAGGGTGGGGGTATCAGAGTAGTGAGTGGGGAGGGACGTCAAATGCGGTTTTTCAGATACCTAAATAAGCCGCCAAACGCCCGAGTTACCGAGCCCCCAGGTCGAATGCAATGAGGCCTGGGGGCCCGGTAACTCGGGCGTTTGGCGGCTTATTTAGGTATCTGAAAAACCGCATTTGACTCCCTCCCCACTCACTACTCTAGATCAGTTTCATTTTCCAAAATTTCATGCTCATTTTGGGGGAATATTTCCCCCAGTCTCCAATGCCCCAACGCCAGCGTATCAATTCCATTTCCCAAAATCACTCTTTTGTCATCTTCCGCACTCAACGCAATTTTGGTCATGTTTTCCGTGAATAAATGGTGCCCTCTGCTGCGAAAAATAGTTTGCCTCCTGAGTTGCTTTTGTTTTGTCCTCAAACATTTCACAAAGTTTGCATGTCTCAAACTCTTCCTGATCATGCATTTTTTTCACTCCTTTTGCCTTTTGTTCCTCCGTGGTTTTTGCCTTTTGTTCCTCCGTGGTTTCTGCATTCTTCTCCATCAGGAGAGAATACAGTTTCGGTCTCAGGGCGACAAATTCTGTCAAAATGGCACCCCCGCATTCATCTTTCATCAACCCAATCTTTTTCTTGTTCCCCGGCACGATTGGCATTCCATTCAACACTGCTGGATGCTCTGGAGAAAAATCATTTGTGTCAAACCATTCTGCCACATCCCCCGCAATGTCCGCAAAGAAATCTTCCGTTTCAATGTCCAGCACCAAAGAATCTGTGTCGGTATACAGGAGAGAAACATTTTCCCACTTTTTCTTCACATATTCATAGTGAAAATCATACATCAAAAGTTTGGACAAATCCAAGATTGACATCCCAACAAAGATGGGTTTTGACATGACCACTCGCGTTTTCCTCATCTTGACTGCAATCAGAAACTCATCGAAAATTTTCACATCGGCGAAGTTGCATTTATTCACCAGCTTTTCTGCCCTTTCCGCATCTTTCACCAGTTCAATCGTGACTCGGTTTCTCAGGTTTTCCATGGTTTTCCCAAAGACTGAGTTGTTCATGAGTTTGAAGAAATCTTTTTCAAATTTCGTTTTTCCCTTGGATCTCAGGGCAGTGTTTTTGTCAATATAACATTTCATGAAAGGTGCTTCTTCGAATTTGATTCCTCGCCTGATCTTTTTCAACTTCATTCCGGCGGAAAGATAAAACGCCAGATTGCGACCGTGCAAAACCATGCCTTCTTTGTCCCTCAGATTTTGCGTGAGTTTTTCAATCCCACCCAGCGCCAGTTTTTCCGGAGCCAGGGGAAAATCATTATGCTCGTCATGCAATTCTGGGGGATAAATGAGATCAACTTCCAGAATGCAACCTTGACCTTCTTCTTTCACAAACTTTTCCCAGTTTTGCAAATCTTCTTCGCTCATCCATTGGAATTTCCCAACTGGAAGAGGCTGCGACATGGCCCATCCATAAAGGTTGTTTGCGTCCAAATAAACCAGGAAACGAGATGGATCTTTTGGATTGAAATTTTTCATATATTGGTTGTTTGCTTTCGCAAATCGCTTGAATGCATTTGCGTTTCCTCCCCTGATTCCTTTTTCAAACATCAACAACTGTTCCACATCATCTAGAAGTTCCAACTTCACTCCGGTCACTTTCAGCATTGCATCCCAAGCCAACCCAGGGGTGGTAAAATAGTGCGCGGGATCCAGTTCATAGTTTTCTTCGCAAAGTTTTCTGAAACTTTCCATGACATCTGCAAGCAGCAGCACATCCGTTTTCAGATAAAGATCGTGAAATTCGCCCATATTTTTCACTTCAAATTCTTCCCAGACTCGCTGGGCATGGGCAAAATCTTCATCTGAGACTTTTTCCTGATTCAATCTGGAGAAAAAAGCGGCTTTCTTTGGCAGTTTTTTCTCAAACTTATCAAACCCATCCATGAATTCATAGGGATAAACTCCTTTTCGCCGCATCAAATCACTTTTCTCACCAAAAAATCTGGTGATTTCTTTCAATTCTTCTTTGGGGAGATTTTTTGCCAGCGATTCCAATCCTTCCAGCGTGAATTTGAAGGAATCCAGAAATCGAATTTCATGTTTCACTGAAAATTCTTTCCCTTTCTCCTCATTCCATTCTTTTTTCAACTCGAATTTCAGGGAAAAGGAAATATATTTCTCCTCGTTGTTGGGGATGCATGTCACGCTCAAAACTTCATCCATTGTCCCCAAAGCTCGCACAAAAAGATGAGCGTCATAGTTTGCCAGATTGTGAAAAAACACAGGGGTAAATTTTGGCCTTTGAAAGGTTGCAAGATTGATGCGCTGCTCCCCTGAATTTTCCTGAAAAGTGACAGTGATCCCTCACCTTGGACAGACTTTTTTCTCCAAATTCTTCTCGACACAGCCAGCACACCTCCGCTTCTCGAAATGATTTCCATTCTTGGTTGGTCAGGGGAATCATTTCCTTTTTCGGCAAATTCAAGTGAGCTTCTCTCACTCGGGAAATCAATTCCCGAATGAACTCTTTGGGAAGTTCTTCATTTTCATTTGCAGCTCTTTTCAACACAGGCTCCATTTGCAAAAACGGGGAAACGAGATGAAACGCAAATCCGCAGGGAATATGCTCGTGGGTTTTTTGAGTTCCCCCCAGCGGTTTCAAAATTGACTCAAAATCTGCATATCCAACAACAGGCAGATGCATCATTTTTGGGAAGTTTTTGAAGGAACAAGTTCCTCCTGGAAGTTCAATTCTCGCGGCTTCGAAATCTCCGCAAATGGTTTTGTGTTTCTCCAGACTTTCCACTCTGGGAAATGAATTGAGGCATCTTTTGCAGAAAAATCTTTCATGCCCATTTCGCGAAACTTGAGAGCTTGCCAAGCGGGAGAAATTTTTCACCAGACAACAATGCGTTTTGAATTCTTCTGTCAGCAGAATCAAATCCACATGAAGTCCCCTTTCTTCCTTGGTGATTCTCAGGGGAAAAACAAATCCATTCCAGCCAAAAACGTTCACTGAAATGTCAGGATTTCTGGCCTCAAAAAACTTGATTTTTTCCACGGCCATGGGAAATTCGCAACCATCCCAATTCATCTCTTCCGTTTGTTCTCGCAAAGTCGGTGTGATTCTTTCCGGATGAACTTTGACCATATTTGCGGCTCTGCCCAAGCACCATTTAAAACACATCTCGTCTTCATTTTGCATGTTGATCACGGCTTTCTTGTTTGCCAAATCAGCAGGCAGTTCAATCCACCCAGATCCTCGCAGGGGGTTCCAGCGCACAAAATGAATTTCCAAACGCAAAACTCTTTCAAACATCCAATTGGATCCCCTGCGATTGAAGTTTTCCAGATTCTCAATCATTTCTCTTTCCATTTCATCCAGAATCTCTGGGTTGTTCCCCAAATTCCTTTTCTGCCGGGAATGGAAAAATGGATTTTCAATCACTTCCTCCCCAGAAGCCAAATTTGTTTGGGACATTTCCACATTCAAAACGCATTTCACTCTTGTTTGTGGATTTTCTCGCAGGAGCCTGAGAACCAACCATCTTGCTTTCCGGAAAAAATCTTGGGGAGAAATGGAATCATCTCCTTGAATAAAAAATTGTCTCGCGAATCCTCGCAAAGCGGATTGCCCTTCTTCCACGGCTAATCTCTGTTCCCACAATCTTCTGACTTGTTCTTTCAATCTTTCCACCGCGGGATTGGCTCTTCTCCGAACATCCGCGTCATCCACACTTTCCAACCAATTTGTCCAATCGATAACCGTATCTACATTTTCTTCAATCGCTCTGGGAATGACTCTGGGGGGAACAATTCTTCTTTCCGGAATCAAAAAAGGCACATCAATTTCTGGATTTTCGTCATCTAGGTTGGCTCGTCTTTTTCGAGTTTTTGGCTGATTTTTTCCCCCTCCTTGCCAAAGATTTTCAACTAAAAATTTCATTAAGTCATTTTTCTTCAATCGCGACCAACCTCGCAAATTTGTCGATCGCGCAAAGGATTGCCATGCAGCTAAAGACATTTTTAATGGAGAAAAAAAATCTTTTTTCCCCATTTAAAATGAAGTTTTCAATTCAGGAAGTGAGCGAAGCGAACCCCGGAGGGGAAGGAAAAGAAAAGCAAACTTTTTCACATTCAAAGAAGCCAGCGAAAAAACGGGGCTTCCCTCCAAAACGATTTTGCGAGTTCTCAAATCGGGCAACACTAAATATACCAGAAGAACCGATCAAAAAGTGTTCTGGATTCAGGAGGAAGAAGACACACCATTCATCCAGATTGATGGGGAAGATTTTTTCACCGCAGAGGAAATTCGGGAACGATTTGGGTTATCACGCACAGTTTTTTTCAATCAACTCTGCAAGAAAAAAACTCATTTTCTGGATTCAGGGGAAAAATCGCACGAAGTCACTTGGGTTTCTCCCAGACTGGAGAAATTCCTGAATCTCATGAGAGTGAAGGCTGCGGATGAAAAATTCACGTTTTAAATTTTTTATTTTTCGGAGAAAAAAAATGTCAGGAAAAAACAAATCCAGACCTTCCCAAGACGAAGAAAAACAAGATCTAATCTGGGAAAAAGCGTGTGAAATGGAAAAAAGCTTTCAAAAAGCTGTGGATATGGCCACTGGTTTTCTCCCAGTCCGATCGGAAGAGGATCGCGAATTTATTGCGGAGTGGATTTTTCGTGATTTAAAAAAACATTTTTATCTCACCCAAGAAAATGAATCCCGCGAAAATAACAATTTCTGAATGCTCTCTCGACAACCCCGTGAAAAAATCTTCCGGAAAAATCTCTTTCTGTCTCCTCCCATGCCTTCACAATGACAAATGGCTCAAAGTGAAACTCCAAACCAAATTCAAGATTTTCGCTCATCAAGGTGACTCGTTTTCTCTGGGAATCACTCTTCCGGAAGAAAACATCAAATTTTTCAAAGATTTGGAAAAACATTCAACTCTGCTGCGATGAAAAAGAAGCAGGCAATCAAAGAGATTTCCCCGTCTTTTGCTCGATTTCAGGAGGGAGATTTCACTCTCGTGAAAATCGACAAATCCGAGCAGGAAAAGATTTATGCAAGATTTATCCCTCCAAAATCAAGCACACGGATTTCTCTGTCGATTTTGGGAATTGTGCGACGATGGGAAAAAAAACCAATCCTGAGGCAAAAAGAACTCATTGGCGTTCCTCTCCGGGGCAAGTTGTGTTTTTCAATCAAACACATCTTTTCTGCGGAAATCTGAAAGCCATCACATGCATCGTGGATGAAGTTTTGGTGGAGGAAAAGGTGGAAGCTGCCTCGGAATTCGATGAGTTTGAGGACAAGAATGAGGATGATGAAGTTTGAGGAAACTTCAAATTTTTCAGAATTTGATTCTGAAAAATTTTGTGATTTTTTGCTCTGGAAAAAATAGATTTTTCTGGAATAGATATCTGTTCCAGAAAAATCCATTTTTGCTTTGGATTTTTTTTTGCTCTGGAAAAAATAGATTTTTCTGGAATAGATAACTGTTCCAGAAAAATCCATTTTTGCTCTGGAAAAAATAGATTTTTCTGGAATAGATATCTGTTCCAGAAAAATCCATTTTTGCTTTGGATTATTTTTGCTCTGGAAAAAATAGATTTTTCTGGAATAGATATCTGTTCCAGAAAAATCCATTTTTGCTCTGGAAAAAATCCATTTTTTCTGAAACAGATATCTGTTCCAGAAAAATCCATTTTTGCTTTGGATTTTTTTTTGCTCTGGAAAAAATCCATTTTTGCTCTGTATTTTTTTGCTCTGGAAAAAATCCATTTTTCTGAAACAGATATCTGTTCCAGAAAAATCCATTTTTCTGGAATAGATTCCCGGGGAAAAAACACTGGGGAAATCAACGATTCTCAAATGGAAAAATGAA
>JAJGOT010001315.1:0-29338 GCA_022457155.1 Cladopsammia gracilis
TTTGGCTTTCAATTATAATTACGTATTCTGTGAGAACCTGTTTTAAATCAAGACAAAACCAATAAATGATACACCAATGACTTATCAAATGAATGAGTGATAAGTTGAGATAAGTAATTGATTGTCGACTAAAAATGTGTGGCCTCGTGATGTCAATGATTATTCATTGATGTTATTGATTACTTTTTGTCTACGTTATTAAACTGTAGAATTATTCACTCATGTCCAATACTGTCGCACTGATACGGACCGTGAGTAAACGTTGACGGTCCGTACAAAACGTACGGATTGTCATCCTCGCTTACGGTCCGTAACCTTCTAACTTTACGTAACTATACGGTCCGTGTTCTGTCTGTATACGGAGCGTGCATCTCATTATCACACTCAGTCAGTGTGAATAACTTTTTACTATCCGTACGATTCGTACGAACCGTACGTTTCGCACGGAACGTTATCCTTGCTTACGGTCCGTGTTCTGTCTGTATACGGAACATGCATCTCATTATCACACTCAGTCAGTGTGAATAACTTTTTATTGTCCATACGATTCGTACGAACCGTACGTTTCGAACGAAACGTAATCCTTGCTCACGGTCCGTGTTCTGTCTGTATACGGAACTTGCATCTCATTATCACACTCAGTCACTGTGAATAACTTTTTACTGTCCATACGATTCGTACGAACCGTACGTTTCGTACGAACCGTACGTTTCGTACGGAACGTAATCCTTGCTTACGGAGGGTGCATATATCTCGTTCTTTAAGCGTGAGGCGGCAAACAACGCGCCACTGCACTAAATATCTATCTTACTGTGCTACCGCTTTCAAATATAAACAAATACGCAAGCCAAAAACTAAACCCGAACATGCACGCGAGAGGAAATAAGGAACCTACACATATATCTCGTTCTTTAAGCGTGAGGCGACAAACAGCGCGCCACTACACCAAATATCTATTTTGCTACGATACGCTTTCAAATATAAACAAACACGCGAGCCGAAAGCTAAACCCGAACATACACGCGAGAGGAAATAAGGAACCTACACATATATCTCGTTCTTTAAGCGTGAGGCGACAAACAGCGCGCCACTACACCAAATATCTATTTTGCTACGATATGCTTTCAAATGTAAACAAACACGTGAGCAAAAAACTAAACCCGATCATGCACGCGAGAGGAAATAAGGAACCTACACATATATCTCGTTCTTTAAGCGTGAGGCGACAAACAGCGCGCCACTACACCAAATATCTATTTTGCTACGATACGCTTTCAAATATAAACAAACACGCGAGCCGAAAGCTAAACCCAAACATACACGCGAGAGGAAATAAGGAACCTACACATATATCTCATTCTTTAAGCGTGAGGCGACAAACAGCGCGCCACTACACCAAATATCTATTTTGCTACGATACGCTTTCAAATATAAACAAACACGCGAGCCGAAAACTAAACCCGAACATACACGCGAGAGGAAATAAGAAACCTACACGCGACAAATAACGTGCCACTACACCAAATATCTATTTTGCTACGATACGCTTTTCACAAACACAGCCGAAAACATAAACCCGAATATTCACGCGAGAGAAATGAAGAAAATGCATATCTGTTTCGTTCTTTACCATTCAAACGAATGCAACATTATGACAAAACGGACAACTTTTGCGACATTAGCAAGGAGGCTCGAGTCAATATTAGCGCGGGGAGGCGTTTAATCAAAACACGCCACTCCACCAAACATAAGTATGCACGATTCAAACCATATAAAAATTAATCACCTTTCCCATGATCGAAACAACAGTCAGAATATACATTCATTTAATCATTTATTGTAGCACACTTATCACATATCAAATCAATAATGTCATTGTCACTTTTAGTTTAGTAAACTGCCTTCACATCCATTTAGTTCATCTCCGTTTCACTTCTCTTTTGGCAGGCCATTTAAATATAGCACTTTGTTATACTCAATGTCAAAATAAAACCAGGAATGCCGCTTTTGATCCGCATTGTTCAAGATAAAATCTATCTGCCTTGCTCTTTTCTCAGCTCCTTCAATTCCAAGGCCGCTCATCCCCCCCCCCCCCCCCCCGCCGGGCATTTGTCGGGCATTTGTCGTTTTTTTTTTAAAGTTGCAAATGCCCCACGGTGGGGTCAGCTTTTATGTACAAATCCCCACGGTGGGGCATCTGAAAGAGTGCAAATGCCCGATCCATGGGATAAGAACGAAATTTTTATTTCAACGATTATTGATGGAAGCAATAATTGCTCACAAATAAATGGATCTTTATTCATGCTAGGAATTCTTTCGTTCTACCAATCCGTTCCCGCATTCGTTCTAAATATTTGTGTTATGTTTCCGCAAAACGTTTGACTCCAATAATTTCCTGTCGATTCTCGTTGTTAATGTTATTAATTTTGATTAAAATTATGCTTGCACGGTAAGGTCGCCGTTGATTGAGACGCTTTTTCAAGTGAAGTTGCTATTGAATTTTTAAATAGCCAGATTCTTCTGTTGCGACATATCATGATGGAAAGACACCAAGGCCACCAATGTTGGCAAATAAGACGTCAACAAAACTTGAAAATTTGCCGTGATATAGATATTATCTTCTGTGGCACTCGAAAGGTAAGGCAAAAGGTGACCTGTTTTGAAAATTGTGTGAAACTTTAATATTTTCACTTGAAAAGTGCAGGACTGAAACGACGTTTATCAACTCAGTTTTTATAATCAGAAAAATTAAAAATAAACAACGAAGCATGTACGAATTTTAATATCCATAAGATAACGTTGTTTTGACAATGCCCCACCCCCGAATTGATCCTATTTTAGCAAATGCCCACCCTTGGAAAGGAAAAGTTCTAAAATGCGCGACAAATGCCCGGGGGGGGGGGGGGGGGGGGAGGGGGAATGAGCGGGCTTGGAATTGACGGAGCCATAATCCAATCTGAAATCAATGTGGGCTCGCATCCATTGCCTATAAAAAATAACACCATCTTGAAGGTTTCCGTATCGCCCAGTGGCTTCTTCCAAAATACTATCCTAATCTCCATTGGCCATGCTTTGAGAGCGAAAAACGCATCTCCATTCAACACATACCAGTTCTTTTCTTTCCTCCTCGGCAATAGCAACACTTATTTCTCACCCTCGTCCCCATGACTTTCGGCTTGCTTTTTAAAATTATCACACATCACTGAAACATATTCCATTCATCTAAACAAATGTGCCGCCATCATCAAAGGCCAGCATCAGTATTGATCGACCATTTATCTTTTTTTTTCAGCAAAGAATTTTATTTTTTCCCAATTTAATACGCCCCGTTATTATTTCATTTTAAATTGCCTTTATTCTATAGAACACATACATTCCATACCACAAAAGTATGTTTCTTCCAAAAGAAATATCATGTCCCCTTATGCTTGCGAAGCCTGTGTTTTTTTTAATGCTTCTCTTAATTGTTTTCAATGTTATGATTGCGTGGATAATGTAAATGATCTGGCGGTGTTTGCGAACAAATTACTCCTGATTTCTCACACCTTCCATTTGTTAAATCCCATTCAAATATACAATGAAACGTATCTTTATCCGTACATAAACCGCCTGATTAATTTCAAGCAGTCAACGGCTCACACCAGTGACACATTCACTGCCATTTTACTGCCGTTATGCAGTGCTCAATTTACCGCACGCAGTTAAAAAAAATAGTGTTTTGCGAAGTCATTTATTAAGCAACTCATGATGGCCAATCATTTTCAACGGTTGGACCTTGATTTGAAGAGCTGCTACGGGTACGACGTGGACTGCCAAGCCTTCCACAAAAATTACGCGAGGTACGTATCATTGAATTTGAACATAGTTCAATACACCTGCATCATCGAAACTTCAGCTTTCTCGAATCTTTTTACGGTGGCTAATTTACCTTATCGACTCAGTCGATAAAACCAAATTAGGGATTTCCTTACATGACGTGGAAACGAGGTTGCAGTTGTTCCCAGGATTTCTTTATGTAGCTGAAGGAGAGAGACCCTGGGAACGATCAAGCAGCACCATAGCAACGACCACGTTCATTTTCACGTCTGGTCAATCTGCATCACTGAATTACCTCCGCCACACCTTCCGCTATCAATCATTTTTGCCCACTAAAACTATCATGAGATGCAATTCAAGGCCGTGGTTTCTTGAATACGGTCCGTCTGTTCAGTTCACGAACCGTACGCTCCGTACGGATCGACGAACCGTTTGGGGTTCATACGGTTCAGTGCAATATAAGAAAATATACTAAGTCCCCTTAATGAGATGCAATTCACGGACCGTGGTTTCTTGGTTACGGTCCGTCTGTTCAGTTCACGAACCGTACGCTCCGTACGGATCGACGAACCGTTTGGGGTACACACGGTTCAGCGCAATATAAGAAAATATACTAAGTCCCCTTAATGAGATGCAATTCACGGACCGTGGTTTCTTGATTACGGTCCGTCTGTTCAGTTCACGAACCGTACGCTCCGTACAGATCGACGAACCGTTTGGGGTACACACGGTTCAACGAAATACACGAAAATATTCTAAGTCCCCTTAATGAGATGCAATTCACGGAGCGTGGTTTCTTGATTACGGTCCGTCTGTTCAGTTCACGAACCGTACGCTCCGTACGGATCCACTCTTAACGTCACGGTTGGAAGGAATTCCACGGACCGTAACTTAGCTTTCACGGAACGTGACTGTGCGTGTATATTGGACAACCTCGAATTATTGGGAATTAAATGCTTTATTGTTCCTCTAAAACATTTCGTTCATTTAACCCTTTAAGTCCCAATCGTACATATTTGTACGAAAATCACTGGTAGTGATTTAAAAATCTGCAGCTTTCACAAATCTACACAAATGATAGTAATGATCCCTTGTTAGGGCAAAGCGATAAGTTTCATAGCATTAACAACCAACTACTTGACTACAACTTTGGATTTCCGCTGCATATGGTTGTTCATTCGGCAGCAAATCCAGAAATGCCCGTTTTCTACTTCCCAGGAAAACAACAAAAAACGCACATCTTTGCATCAATTTCTTTTAATGAAAAAGTAACTCTAAATCCAAAAGTGTACATTTGCAGCTAACTTCGAACCTATTCCTCTGCATCCACTTAGAAAAATTCCCATCAATATTTCAACAGACCGAGCAATTTCCATTCAATCAGAGCTATTCTTGCAAACTTATAATATCCGTATGCACGACCGAAAGGAATTCTGGGTAATACAACCATACCGGCGGCATGCAAGTCTACCTACCTCTGTTTGATATATTTTTTATAAGTGTCGAGCCACCCAGACCAACTGGCAAAATATTGCACCGACTGCATTTTTTAGAAGTCAAAAGTCGTCCATACCACAGAAGGGCCAGAGAGACAACTTCACTCATGGACCGCCATGTTTTGCTACGGATACTTTTGGCGTTCCAGTCATTGTCAAATCATCTCTCACCTCTGGTTTCTTTCAGACGTTTGCCTCTGCCCACCATTCCAGCTTAATGATGCCAGCCTGGGGGTTTCTGCAGTGAAAAATGACTCGAAAAAGCACTTATAAACCAAATTCTTATCAGATTCGAGTCCGTGTGATCGCTAATCGAGCGAGCAACGGCTGAATACTGACGTCACAATGAAAATTCGAGCCCACGTTGATTTGAAACAGCGTATATTTTTATGTGAGCTATTTGTATGCAGTCACGAAATTCTACAGATTGCCTAGCCCCACAAAACTGCTTTGGGAACCCAAAGAAATTTGGGAGTTAAAGGGTTAAACTTGTCCTGCAATTGACCGCTGGAAGGTTCTTCACAAAATTAAAATGTATAGGCAAGGTCAAAATTTTATTTTTAAAATTTTAATTTTATTAAAATACTTTATTAACAAATTTCTTAAAAATCGATTAAGCCTTAACATCAAAAATGCAAAAATGAGTGATGAACTGCTGGCGTTTCGTTTCTACTGAGTTGTTTGCAGTTGAAGTATTCCTAAGGGAACAGCAAATCTCCTCGTACTTTTCTTGCTTTGAGTAGTTTTAGAGTTGGGGGCACCAGATCAAAAAAATATTTTTTTGATCTGATACCAACCCAACTCTAATACTACTTTCCATATGATGGTAATCAGTTTTTTGTTTCCATTTAATGTAAACCAGTTTTTGGAAAACTATATGTTTCCATAAAATAATAAACTATATGTTTCCATAAAATAATTAAACTATATGTTTTATAAAAAACAAAGTGCGTTTATTCCATTGCATGATTTCCTTTGCGTAACATAATTCTCGGAAACACAGGAAGTCGATGATGTCATACAATAGGGGGTTCCCCCAGGAAAATGAGTCATAATATTACGTTTCAAGGTCATGAGACAGTCGTATGATTTCCCTCAACCAATCAAATGGTGGATGATGCAAAATCCACTTGCCATTGTTCTCTTTTGTTTGCATTGGGAAGGGAAAAAACCTTTTTTTATGTTATGGGACTTTCCCTGCTGTCTATTTTTTTGTTCTATTGAAATATCGCTAACGCGTTAGCCGATTTTTGTATGTTCGCTATTTTTGTTTTTTTTTTTTTGATTAATATGGTCACAACTGCGGTTTTGTTTAAAAATATAATCTCATATAATAGTATAGAATGAATTGTAATTTGGGAATTCATGACGAATTTAAGAATACAGGAGAGTTAACCTGTCCCTTTTGTGACCAACGATTAGCAGATGTTGTTAGAAATACGGAAGTTGTTGAATCATGTTGTGATAAAAAAGATATGTTTAATGACAATGGAATGAATGTTTGTAAAAATTGTGGTGTTGTTAATGGATATGATTTACAAGCTCCATATATCAATTTCCATGATAACAAATATAAAATGACGAGAAAGAGTGTGTATAAAAGAAAATATCATATTTTAAACGTTGTCAATGATATAGCACAACAGAATCATGTACAAATTAGTAATGATAATAGACAGAAAATCCTGAGAATATTCGCTTTGGTTAATGAAGTATTATCGCAGGTTAACAATAACCGTAAACGGATGATTAGTATTAAATTTATTATCAAGCAATTATTTAGGATGCTTGAGCTTCCATACAAGAGTATTAAAGTAACGAAGTCAATGAAGACATTAAAATTCTATGAGACTTGGTGGAAACATGTTTATGAATTGATAAAGAATGATATAAACAAAATTATTAAAAGGTGACCTGTTGCGTGATTCTCAGAAAAACAGGAAGTCATACGTCATGCAAAGGGGGTTTTCCCTATGAATGAGTTATTGAACAAAGTTTGTTAGTAAAGTTTACTCGGAAATGAATTTTTTATCATACTGTTTATCAAATTTATCGGCAAGAGGACAAAGATCGATGATTATTTCATCTAACTGTCTCATTTCATTGATGAAAACAGTGTGGTTAAATTGATTTCCTCTTAAACAAGACCGTAAATCAACTAATACTTTTTCATATGTTGTGTATGCAAATTTAGACATTTCTATTTTCTTCGAATAATTATTAATGTCACTTACTGTTTTTAGAACTAAACCAGCTCCAGAAATAGAAGCTAGTATAGCAGGATTTAATGTGATACTACCAGCTACTGTACCAATAACTACTAAGCCTGTTGAAGTTACATTAATAATTAAGTTCAAGCTCTTGAAATATTTGAAAGCCTTCTTATAACACCAAAAGCGTTTATGATAAAATTTATACAATGCTTTGATTTCAGATAATTTTTCTGGGCTTATGTTTGTATCAATATGATTGAAATCGAATATTTCTGTTTTATCTGTTTTAGTCATTATATTATATATTTGGATAATTATATTTTAGGATTTGAAAGAAGACAATATAATACACCACTTATTTGGCCCATTATTGGAGATCTTTTTATTTTCTTAGGCAATGAATGGCAACAATATGTGTATCCAGGCCCCTTTTCATAGTCATTGTAAAATCTTCCAAATGCATCATGAAAAATAGCATGTTTAATTAAAAATTGGTATTTGGTGTTTATAGTACAAGAACCCGGTCCTATTAATCCAATGTCTGGGTGTTTTTCTAATATTTGGTTAAATGATACTGGCTCATTCAAATAGTTTACATACAAAAATTGATATATTGAAGCCGATTTTAATATTTCATCTTTAGTATCAGGATGTAGGTTTTTTCGGGCTGTGAAAAATTTATTACAAAAATTAATTGCTTGCTCCAACTTCGGCATGTATATTTATTGATTATATTAAATTAGCTTTTATATATAAAAATATGGTGTATGTTTTTCCTATGTGATTAAAATTGAAGATGCCTGTTTTAGTTATTATATAATGTATTTATAGTAATTTATGGTGTGGTATATTCAATTAGTATTGATATGTCCTGATTCTTAATCGGTTCGACCATCTCCACAGCCATATGACCGTATGGTAAATCTAAGTTTATATCTATCGTTTGTCTTTGACTTCCAGATAAACTATAGGTTGTTATTTGAGTTAAAGAGAACCCATAGAGTATTTTTAAGGATATTGTTTTGTAGGAAAAATCTAAGAGATTATAGTGACCTATTATTTTTTTTAATTGACATCCGTTTGGAATTATTATTTTGTCACAACCGTTTAATAAAAACGTTTTACCCCCATTATTATCTGTTTTTAATTGCCCCAATATGTGATGGGTTGCATTCATGATTTTGTATGAATTCATATTCAAATCAGTTTGCATAGTCATTTTTCCACCTTCAATTACAAAAACAGTATCAAATACATCTGGGTCGACACTCGAGACATAGCCTTGAACACCATAAACGATTAGATGTGCTTTCTTTGTATTCAAATTCGATATACTTCCATGAAGGTCTATCATTATATATTCAGGTGGAGAGACTTGATACTTATGTAAATGAACAATACTTTTTGTGTATCCTTCAGTGTTGAATATCTTTGTAGTTTGCTGTCCGATATTAAGAACTGTTGAGACAACATTGACAGATGTCGAACCAATGTGAACTTTATCTGGAACGAAAAACTCAATCACCATAGTGTACTCACCTTGAGGAAGTTTGTATGCATTAAAACCTATCCTTGACCTGAACTCATCGTTATTGTCTGTCGTAAGAGTTATATCATAGGCTTTCTTATTGATTTTGTGTGGGCTTGATACAAAATTGATGATTCCATTAACAATAATATTACTCTCCGACGAGCTCTCGTCTACATCTTCCATCAGGTATCTAAAAACGTCTTGTTCTGTAGTAGAGGAAGTTATGTGTGACTTATTAACATAACTCTTATAATCGTCTGTTATTCGTGTATACAAGTTTGTATTAGAATCATTGAGTTCGGCGTTGAAGAATGAAACATTTACGGCAGCGCTATTCTCATGTGGTTTAGGTGTTGCTAAATTAGTAATTTTATACCTTTCATATCAAGATCGCTGGAAATCGTTTTGTCTAATTTTTCGTTTAAATGTGTATCAACATATCTTTTGTTTGCGCCTTGGTCATCGACAGTTGGGTCTTTCACGTTAAAAATGGTGTGATTTTCCATATCCAAAGCCGTCTCCATTGGAAACGTCTCTTTGCGGGATAAGAATATATTTTTGACATCATTGTAAGAAACTGGATTGTTATAATTGGCTCCCAAATCATGCCATGTTTGTTGTTTTGACTGGACAATATTGTACATCTCCTTCAAATCAATATCTTTGGTCACTTCATGTGTATGTGCTGGGGCATTAGGGTGATATTTTTTCAAAGTTACCATATTCACCGCAGAAAGATCATTGTTTTCATCCGTATCCATATTTGTGATCAGTTTTCGATCCATATCAATTTCTCCAGGTAGAATTAATTTATTTCCCCGCATATCAAGATCCCCCGTCATATGAGTTGTTCCATCTAACTTTAAATAATGCGTGTCTCCATACTCTTTGTTGACGACATCTTTAAAATTTATAGGATCCTTAACATTAATTAATTTCTTGTTTTGCATATCATAATCACCATCATCTGTCAATTTGAACCCTACGCCAGGTAATCCCCGTTGTGGTGTCGCCATTGATGTTGATGTTGACGATGGTAAAATTCCATTTGAGTAACTCATATATAATTGAGTTATATTGTATTTTTTCATTGAAATTCTTGGTTGTGAATTTCCGTGGCTTATCAATATATACGAAGCAATATGGTTCTTCAGTTGCTTTCTCGCATAATTCTTTTGGAATACTGTTTTCACGACAAATTAGACTCCTCTCATTAGCACTTGAGAATTCGTAAATAGAGAAATGTGAACAGTTCAATCTTATGTCTTTTGGTGTCTTATAGTAGCTTTGACTCAGATAAATCACACTGCAATTTTTATGTCTCCCTCGTATAAAATAGTCGACTAATGGTTTTTGGTTTTTTTCACATACGAAATCGTCGAATATACTATTTTCTGACTTTCACTATCAAGATGATTTACGGGAATAATCTCATCATTACTTGCTTCAATAACATCATAACCAGCTTCATCAGTTATTGGCTGGAACATATCCATAAGATTCTGTACTTGGACTGCTCTAAGTTTTTAGCATAAGGTATATTTTATCAAAGTACAGTAGATTGCATATCATATGCATTAGTGTGTTTGTTTTACCAGAACCACTAGGTCCGCAAACCAGCATCCGAAAACATTGATTTGGCATGAATTCATATAACTGTTTAAAGTTTGAGACAACATCGTCTTTAACGTCATAATTTGGTATTTTCATTTATATTATATGGGTATATTATTTCAATATAACATGGTGTATAACACGGTGTACAACACGGTGTATAACACGGTATAAACACGTGTAAACGTTATTTTTTATATATGATTTTCATTTTTATGTAATGTAATAATATAACAATAAATGAGTTTACTTAAGTGGAAAGAACTCGCAAAGAGTAAATCTGAATTAGGGAATAAGATTAATTATGTTCATGATAGAATTACGAAACATGATATTAGTCAGCAGACCAGTCAGTCATTGGCGAAGGTATTTAAACCAGTGACTAGTAAATTAGATGATGTTATTGACAGTAATTTAGATTTAAGGATGCCTCAGAGAAAAAAGCGACCACCTAAGAAAGGTGAGCCTGGTATTGACTATATGCCTGAAGTTGATCCATATGAAGAAATGGAAGAATGATTGATTTTGGTGATTATGTACACCACAACAAGATAAACAACTGGCCAAAACCTCCAACATATGAAGAATCTTTACAAGATCTTATGAAGGAAAGAAGCAGATTTATGTTGATCCTCAGTACTGCCTCCGGAACCTGATGATTTACCACCAGAATATGATGACGACGATGAGATCGATTATGCATTAGATGATGAAGATGCGAGTAATGAGATTTTGGATGATGTTGGTATTGTGAATTATGAAAATGCGGATAAGATATTGAATCAATCAACAATGACACCCCAAAAGACTAGAATATCTTAATAAGATTATAAAGGAGGCCAAATCAAAAAGGAGCCAATTAAGTGGCTATAAAGCAAATGTTACAAAACAATACAATAAGGGGGAGATATCATCAGGTGAAAGGCAAATGCGAAACAAAAGAATAGACAACGCAAGAGTTACTTTAAATGAATACATAAAACATAAAAAATTGCAAACAAAAAAGGTTCCGGATCAAAGGGGGAAAAAACAGAGGTGGAAATATTATGTTTTTAATGATGTAAAGCAGCTTGTTAAAAAATTGGAATTGATTATTGGTGAAAGATTGGCAGGGAATACCAGCATTGAGATGCGAAATATGGGTAACTATATTGGACACATTATTGAAAATGTCGACAATCAATAGACCGCAATATAATAAATTGTTTAGTCAATATTTCAAAATATAATTAATATAACTTTATTATATAAATGGCACGAGAGATAGTATTATCATCTTATAGTGTAAAAAAATCAAGGGAATAATAAACCTGAGGATTTTACAACAAAATTTACTAGACCTATAATTTTGGATAGTAATATGCAATATGTTATTGGTCTTAACAGAATTATCAATATGAGTTTTACATGGTTTAATGTTAATGCTGGATACAACAATCAATTAATCAAATATAGCTCTGATAGTGGTTCAACATTTAACAACATCACCTTTCCAGCCGGAGTATGGAATTATACAGACTTCAATACATATATTAAAGATATAACAAAAACTGGTGATACGTATCCTATCACTCTTGAATTCGATAATACAACATTTAGGGTCACGGTTACATTAGCTCAGAGTTATCGGCTTGATTTGACAGCAAGTAATTTTAATGACCTAATCGGGTTCGATAAGAAAGTATTAACAGGTGGGACAAACATTGGACCAAGGGTTCCAAATCTATCTCAAGATACAGATGTCCTTAATGTTCATTGTGATCTGATTAATGCTAGCCTGGTGGATGGTCAAGATACCGACATCATTTATTCATTTTCAACCAGTGTTCTCCAACCTAGTTATTCATTCACCTTAGAACCCCGGAGAGTCACCTACAATCCTGTGAATAAGAATACGATTTCTAGTATAAGGATTTATATCACCGATGGAAAAAGAAGATTAGTTAACCTGAATGGAGCAGATACATCTTTCTCACTAATTCTGAAAAGTTTAGAATAATATAACATAATAGTATAAATGAAACCATATGAATTCAAAAGATTTTACCATCCAAAACTTGGTAAATTTGTATATCAACACAAAGGGTCTGGGCTTATCGTTGATAATATTTTCAAACCATTAAAGAGTGTGGCATCAGCTGTTTTTAAGAAATTTGCTAAGCCAATAGCAAAGAAGGCACTAGGAATCGGGGATATCGCATGCAGGTAAGCGATTGGGTGAGGCAGTATCACAGAAGTCAGGAGACCTAATAATGAAAAGATTAGCTAATTTGAGAAAAGGAGCTACAAAACAAACAGCAAATGTTTCATCCTCACCCATTAAACAGCAACAGCAAGATGAAAGTACTGATATGATACTCAATAGATTGATATCTGGATCTGGTGTGAAAAGAAGGCGTAGAGTAAGAGTAGTATAGAATCAATAAAATGATTGAAAACATCTATATATTACAAAATTATGGTATATAATTGTAAAATTATCTAACATAATAATATAATGTCGTTTAGAACAAGTGAATATCTGCAAAGATATGAGTTGGTACGATTCCAACTTGATGATGTAATCAGAGCCCCAGCTAACAATCAACACCAAGTGAAAAATGGGTATAAATTCACGATCAATGATCGATCGGGTTTCTACGATTGGTACAATGCTTATTTCGAGGTGCAGTTCCAGGTACAAAAATTGGCCGATGGTACAGCCTTTGCTGATGATAGGGTGACAGTTATTCATGGAGCCCATAGTTTGATTAGTCACATCATGATAAAAAGTGCTGGGAAAATTGTGTATGATACTGATAATCTCCATAAAGTGACTTATGCAAAGAACCTGCTTGAATATAGTGACGATTTTGCTCGTAGTGTTGCTAAAAACTCTTTATGGTATTTGGACACAGATAACACTACAGCCTAATACCAATACAGGGTTTGAGTCAAGACGTCTTTTAACGACAGGTAACCATGATGTCAATGTAGTCATACCTCTTAATCGTTACAGTTTCTTCGAAGAGCTAGAGGGTCGAATGTTAGTCCCAATGCAACTTCAGTTTAATATACAGTTACAGAATGACAATGAATTAATATTTAAGGCAGGTGCAGTAGATGACGGACGAGTTGTTATTGATAGATTACTACTTTGGGTACCAAAATTGACACCAAAAGACAGTCTCTACGATAAGTTTGTTAGTTCTTTTTTGAAAGATGATAAATGGACATATCTGAGAGAAATGTATGAGGTGTCCGCACCAACACATAGTAGTGGATTCTTCCAGAATCTCATCCAGTATTGATAATGTTAAGGCTATATTTGTATATCTACAAAGAGCTAAAACAAACAATGCAGAGGCGAATCCGTACCTGTTTGACACTTTTAAAGTAAATTCAGGTGATAATGCTTGCAGTCTTACAACATGCAGATTGGAATACGGCAATGGAGTTTTCTATCCAGAGACTGAATACGATTCAGAATCAAAAGTAAGGATCTTCAATGATTTAATGTCCTATGGTATGAGAAAGAATGATTACAACAGCGGTACACAGCTTAACCTATCGAATTACAATAGTCTCTATCCACTAATCTATTTCGATCTATCATATCAAACAGAGAAAGTAACAAGAGACCCAAAGCAGTTGATCTTCAGGTATAAACTGAACGCCAATAGTGCTGGAAATAGTCCTTTCAGCATACATGCTATAGTCCTATATGAAGAGACAGTTGTCATTGACAAAGTTGGGAATGAATTGGTTATAGTGTAAAAAGTAATAAATTACTAATCAAATAATATCATTATTTCATATATGTTTTATAACCAGAAAATTATATAACATATATTATATACAACAAATGACTCAACTTTATGAGATTAATGTGAAATTGTCTGACAATCAAAAGAAAAATCTTAGCAATGCTTTCCATAAAAGGGAGAACGATTCGTTCTCAGGCTTTCAAACGACTCTCTTCGTGGTAATGATACTCTACATGTCCCGGCGAATGGTGAAAAAAAGGTTGGAGAAGAATCGGACTATTGGGAATAAGGGTATGGACATTAAGCTTGTGAAAACTAATATTAGAAAACAAGTCGGTGGAAGTTTGTTAACTACCATTCTAACCCTCGGACGTGCAGCTTTACCTACTATTGGTAAAACCCTGGTCTTTCAGCTCTTGCCGGCTTGGCTTCTGAAGGTGCTTCTCAAGTGGTTAAAGCGATATCTGGAAGAGGTGCATACAGTCTGGTGGTTTTCTCATACCACAAGAAAAAATCAATAAGCTATAGAATATAAGCATCTTTTATCGACGAAACAAAAACAGGATATATTGAATGCCCTTCAATCAGGTTCGGGTGTTCATATCACACCAACAAAAACACAATCAGGAGGATTTTTAGGCACTCTGTTGGCAAGCATTGGTGTTCCATTACTCCTAAATGCTCTAACTGGTAAAACTGGTAGCGGTGCTCCTCGAATGGGAACTAGTAAGAAAAAGGGTAGGGAGCTCCAAGAATTGGTGTATATAGACACCACCCCATTTTATGGGAGTTGGCCCGATAATACGATTGGTATGGGGATAAAAAAAAAACCAAAAAAAAGACAACAAAAAGAGGCGAAGGCTTGCTATTAGGGAAAAAACCCATTCAATGGCATCCCACTTCTAGGGCAATACTGTAAAACCGAAATTCCACAAAGACATCCCGTTAAGTAATCATGATCTAATAAAATGGTGCAGATATTTAAACATCCAATCAGTGATGTTCTGTCAAGGGATGAAAGAGTTCCACATAATCATAGCCAAGCATTATTTATTTACAATCTGAACCTAGTTATATGGCAGGATCTCATTGGGTTACAACTTATGTAAAAGACAACGTGATAATTTTGACAGTTTTGGTATGCCTCCATTTCAAGAGATCGTAAATCATGCAAAAAGAAAGAATTTAACTCTGTTACATCAAAATAATCAAATCCAAAACATAAAAACGTCTACATGTGGCTACTTCTGTTTATACTTTCTGAACGAAATGAATAAGGGGAATTCGTATTATAATTTATTGCAAGTATTTGACATATATGATACAATGAAGAATGAGAGATTCCTCGAACATTATTTCAGAAATATCTAACTTATATATATAATGGTAAAATCATATTGTGTTAGACAGAAGAAAGTCACTGAATGTGTTCCAGGAAGCGAACGATATGTGAAAACTAAAAATGGTCGAACTATGTTGAAATGCACTTGTGCTGAATGTGGTATAACAAAGACTAAATTTGTTAAAAAAAGGGAAACTAAAAGGCCCGTCTGAAGGGGCGGGCTTATTTGATATAGCAAATTCCCAGTCTTGGTGAAATTGCAGCTAAAAGCGCTTTAAAAGGTTTGTATAATTTAGGTAGAATTGGTGCTCAAAGGCTATTAAATCAGATTTGCTAAACAAAAATCAAAGGTATGGCTAAAATATTGGATCAAGCCTTAGATAGTTTAACTTCAGATATTAGTAAGAAACTAGATCCATTGCATAAAGGTAGTGGGATCGATATTCATAAGGCCATTGGGAAGCTTCCGAAACCAAAAGGAGGGTGGACATTACCCGGTCATAAATATACTGGGCCTTATAATGATTTAGAGAGTCAAGTTAAATATAACCCAACACTGGCCAAATATTAGAAATATATGACCAACCTACAGGAAGAACGGATGCCATTGCCATGCAGCACGATGTCGATTATTCAGTCTGCAAGGATGATAGGAAATGTAAAAATAAGGCAGACCGAAAAATGGTTCAAGCTTTAGACAACGTACCATACAATGAAAGACAATGGGGTCATTGGTTGGCTAGAAACACGATTGATGTAAAACAAAAACTTGGATTAGGTCTTGGTGTTAAACAAAAAAGGAAGTCAAAAAACTTGAAGCGGCGTTGAGTAAAAATGATTGGGCTCAACAATTAGCCGATGAATTACATAAGCCAATCAAACGAAAATTTAAAACAAGAAGAATTATTGTTAATGGAATAGATGATATTTGGAGTGCTGACCTTGTAGAAATGCAGAAGTTTTCAAAATGGAATAAAGGATATAGATATTTGTTAAACATCATTGATGTGTTTTCGAAATTTGCTTGGAGCATTCCTATTAAAAATAAAACAGGTGATACAATCACTGAATCATTTGATGATGTTATTAAAAAATCCAAACGGAAACCTAAATTTATTTGGGTAGACCAAGGATCTGAATTCTATAATAAAACTTTCAAAGACTGGTTAAAGAAAAATAATATTGAGATGTATTCTACTTTCAATGAGGTAAAGCTGTTGTTATTGAGAGATTTAACAGAACATTAAAATCTAAAATGTGGAAACAATTTACAGCTCAAAATACAACACAATATTTAGACATGTTACCAAAACTATTAAATGAATACAACAGTACAAAGCATTCAAGTATTAAAATGAAACCTATTGAAGCATCTATGAAAAAGAATGAAGGAACTGTTTATTTCAATCTATATGATACGGAACTATTATCATATAAACCAAAATTTAAAGTTGGTGATAAGGTTAGAATTTCAAAGTATAAAAGAAAGGTATTTGATAAAGGGTATACAAGTAATTGGACTGAAGAGGTATTCACAGTTGATAAAATCCAATACACAAACCCTATTACATATAAGTTAAAGGATCTTAATAATGAATCAATAGAAGGATCTTTCTATCAACAGGAGTTATTAAAAGCTAAACAAGATGTTTTTCGTATAGATAAGGTTATCAAAAGAGACTATAAGAAAAAACAAGCTTTGGTATCATGGTCTGGTTATCCAAAAGAATTTAATTCATGGATACTGTTAAAAGATGTCAAAAATATATAATGTTTATATATATCATGAGTGGCATTGAGAAATATATAAAAAAAATAAATTTTCAAATTCAGGAATGTGAAGATGAAATAGACAATCTTCATGATAAAATATATGATAATGAGCGTAGATTGGACTGTTACAATATAAAAAGAAATTATTGAAACTTTATCATAAAAAAATACATGAAATTGATGAAGATATAACATTGAAACAGTTATTGAATATTATCTGCAATGAGATAGAAAACAATAGATATGATGATGAATGTAATGTATTGAAAAAAACCAAAGTTGATGATATCAAATATCTTAAGCGACGTAATATTGTTTAAAGAGATGTTGCTATTTACAAGTAGCCCATATCTCAGATTTACTCTGTATTCGCTTTTTGTAGCCAAAAATATCAATGTTTCTGGCCGCATTTAAAACGCAACTATTTAAAAGAATATCTATAGTATTATATATAAATGGAAAATCAAAATATCAAAAGAGGTCGCGGGAGACCAAGAATTTATAATGATGAAGAAAGAAAAAACCATAAGTCAGCTTATATGTTAAACAAAGAGTGGTTTTGTGATATATGTAAAAATGATAAAAATTATACACTTGCTGGAAAATCCTGTCATATCAAAACAAAAAAGCACATAATAAACTATAGAATGAAACATATGCGAATAGTATATACAGATTGATTATTGAACAAAACTAGCTTTACAACAGCTATAAGCCAACATACGGCAAGTAGTTATATGGGTTGGGTTGGTTACAGACCAGTTTCGACGAAACTGGTCCGGAACCCCCAACCCTATAACTACTTAGGTTTTGGTTCAAGTGGATGCCACGAGGTACTTGAGTGGAAGATCACCCTTTCTACCCCTGGATTCTTTGCAGGCGAGAATCGTAAGTTAAATTTATTTCACTTGATTATTTTTATTCTTCTCCTGTTGAATACTTTTTTAATACCCTCCATTTCCCGACCTTTTAAAGAAACGTTTTTATAACAAACAAGACATTCGTCATTTTCCATTTAATTTTAACGCAAATCCCTTTAACTGGTACACAGAAACAATCTTCGGTCGATAAGATGTTTTCTACACCTCGGACATATTTCGCCAGTCAAGAGGAAGAAAGAATTGAGGACAGCACTTTTGAGATAGAGGAGGAACCTACTACTGAGGCTGAATCACAGATTGGCAGAGACTGATTAAAATCAACTGAAAACGTTTCTCAGCTCAATTATTTAGAAGGTGTATCAGTCCCGGCTGTTATCAGTACTAGTTAGAAACTTAATTACGTAATCAGTACTTAATTACTTTTGACAAAATGTTTATCGAATTGTAGAGATTTCAAAAATACACATCTTGGCAAAATTTGGAAGCGCAAAAGCATTTCGTTCAAGAGTTATAGGCGAACGAGTATTAGATATTTTTAGTAAGAAATGTATGGAGCGGCCATCTTTGTGCCCCTGAGAGGGGCACAAAGATGGCGGCCAAAACTTCAAAGTCTTAATTACACCAAAAATCACATCCAAAAATATTGTATTTGCTATAAGCTCAATTAACTCAGCTTATAAGCACTTATAATGCAAACAATAACTTTCAGCTGATTCAATTTTGTTTATTTTCGCGGCTTATCTGAAATAGCGTGACGCATTGCGTGACAAATTTAAAACCTTTGTAAATCGGAAGCAAAACATCGTTAAAACCTGAAACTTTTTGTAAAAGATTATAACACTTGTATCCACATACCATGTTAGAAACAGCTTTGTAGGACGTTTTCTTTAGATTTTTTAATTTTTATGACGTCTTGTGAAAGCCAAGAATATCCCTGGTATAGACCAAGGATGATTATAATTCAGGGACTGTGTAGCATAAGGAATGGACCTTAGATTAATAAGATTTAATGCGAAGTTGTCGCTGAATTGATGATTCGGTGATACTGGTTACCATTTTAAAGGTACGGAAAATCAATTTGGTGTCTTGTAGTTGTAATTCAACTACAGTTGGTGTAGAGTAATCAATGAATTTACCACTGGATGTGAGTTTATATCCCTGGTATAGACCAAGGAAATTATTGGATGATTATAATTCAGGGATCGGACTGTGTGGCATATGGAATGGACCTTATTGTGTTAAGAAAAGATGTATTATTTTTTCGTCTTCTGTTCAATGCTATTTTAATACTCTCTATTTCCCGACCTTTTAACTGGTACACAGAAATAATCTTCAGTCGATAAGATGTTTTCTACGCCTCGAACATATCTCGCCAGTAAAGAGAAAGAAACATTTGAGGATAGCACTTTTGAGATAGAGGAGGAACCTCTTACTGAAGCTGAATCACAGATTGACAGAGTCTGATTAAAATCAACTGAAAACGTTTATCAGGTTACTTATATTAATGGTGTATCAGTCCCGGCTGTTATCAGTACTAGTTAGAAACCCAATTACGTAATTACATAATTACTTTTGACAACCTTTACTGTATAATTGTAGGTCTAAAGTAGTTTATACTTTGCATGATTGTTGATTGTTGCTTAGATAAATTTACTGATTTAAGGTCTCTGATTTAATGTGAAGTTGTCACTGAATTGATGCTCCGGTGATACAGGTTACCATTTTTAAAGGTCAGGAAAATCAATTTGGTGTCTTGTAGTTGTAATTCAACTACAGAATTTACCACTGGATGTGAGTTTGTATCCCTGGATGTGAGTTTATATCCCTGGTATAGCCAAAGGAAATTATTGGATGATTATACCTCACGGACTGTGTGGCATAAGGAATGGACTTTAGAGGAATAAGATTTAATGAGAAGTTGTTACAATTGTTACAATGCTTCGGTGATACTGGTTATCATTTTAATGGTCAGGAAAATCAATTTGGTGTCTTGTAGTTGTAATTCAAATATAGTTGGTGTAGACTAATCAATGAATTTACCACTGGATGTGGGTTTATATCCCTGGTATAGACGAAAGAAAATTATTGGATGATTATAATTCAGGGACTGTGTGGCATATGGAATGGACCTTAGTGTGATAAGAAAAGATGTAAACTATTTCAGCATGGATGGCATCAATTCTGTGACTGTATTGTATTGTTGCAGGATCTCTGCAGGTGGAACAAAGAAATGGTATCAATATATACCACGTTCTTTATTTTCTATGCTGTGGTTTCTGGTCCCTGGTCAACGGCCAGGACTTCATCAAACCTTTCAACGTGCCTTGAGAGAGGTCAGTGATAAGATCTGTGTCAACTGCTGGAAAGCAACTCGCTTACATAAATAGCAATATGTTTAATCCAAATCCGGCATTACCATGCGACAAGGGATATTTTATGGCAACTTTAACTGGTACGTAGTTTATATCACTGATTTTCACTCTTGAAGGAAACGTCTCGGAAAACGTGACTGCCTTTGTTGGACCATGAAAGTGTGAAGAGCGTTACGTTGAGGTTTTCAACACCTTAAACCAACAAAACCGTTGGATTTCCAGGACTTCTAGACCTTAAAAAGACCGAGCTAATCTCCATATGTTTAAAATCAAAAGATAACAGATTCTCTCTAGTGTCCGCTACGCATTCCGTCCAATTTTTGAATGAGTTAGAAGTTATGTTTTGGTTCAAGTGGATGATACGAGTTACTTGAGTGGAACACTACCCTTTCTAACCCAGGATTCTTCGCAGGTGAGAATCGTAAGTTAAATTTATATCACTCGATTATTTTTATCCTCTCCTATTCATTACTTTTTAATACTCTCCATTTCCCGAAATTTGAAATAAACGTTTTTTATAACAAACAAGAGGAGGAACCTATTATTGAAGCTGAATCACAGATTGACAGAGACTGATAAAAATCAACTGAAAAGGTTTCTCTGCTCAATTATCTTGAAGACGTTTCAGTCCCGGCTGTTATCAGTTAGAAACTTATTTACTTTTGACAACAATTACTGTATAATTGTGACAGCTACAGTATGTAGGCCTACATTAGTTTATACTTTGCATGATTGTTGACTGTTACTCAGATAAATTTAACAATTTGAGGTCTTTGATTTAATGTGAAGTTGTGGCTGGGTTGATGCTTCGGTGATATCCACGGTATAGACCAATGAAATCATTGGATGATTATAATTCAGGACTGTGTGTCATATGGAATGGACCTTAGTGTGATAAGAAAAGATGTAAAGTATTTGAGAATGGATGGCATCAATTTTGTGAATGCATTTTTTTTGTTGCAGCATCTCGGCAGGCGGAACAAAGTTGCGTATGGAGCTCAAAAAATGGCATTCCTTTCACAGTTGCTGCTCTTGTTTGTCTTCTGTCATAGCTGCAAACAAGATATCCCAGAGGTGTATGTGCACCAGGTTGGAACCGAGGCTTTTGTAACCAGCTGCTCCAATCCCAAGTGACCTAAACCAAAGTAGCAGCGTGAATGCAAGCCCAGATGCTATCAATGATTCAATAACGTTGTTTGTCAGAGTCGATGGCAGAGTGATTGAACTTAAAAGACGTTTTCACTGTATGTTCTACCGACCCTTAAGAGGCAGACGATAAAACTGCACGAGAAAAAGACGAATAGAAAATCAAGACAACAGAAGTTTCTAACTTTTACGAAATATTCCAACAACTAACGATGTCTACTATTAATAGACAAAGCATGAATTATTTAGAGGCGAGTTCGTCATACTCGAATTCTGGGAGCGCGTCCGTCCCACGTCCCATTGCGCCACCGGACAAATTTATACCAATGCCGCTTTTGAACATTCGGACAGTAGAGGTGTAAGTTCGAATCCAAGCCACGATTACGAAGACTTACAAAGTATAAGGACGGAAGCTAAAAGCATTTTTGGCCCAAGAAAGAAGACAAATGATGTTTATCAACCAACGCGGTCGCGGTGCGTGAGACAATTCACGGAATGTTCAGACATTTCCATCGCGGTGTAACCAGCTGCTGTAATCCCAAGTGCCCTAAACCAAAGTAGCAACGTGAATGTAAGCCCAGATGCTATCAATGATTCGATAACGTTGTTTGTCAGAGTCGGTGGCAGAGTGATTGAACTTAAAAGACGTTTTTACTGTATCTTATACCGATGTTTTGCCCTGTTTTGGCGTGCAGCGCTAGGCAAGACTGCCTCTAGCAGTGTACGATTATACCAGACCTACATTGTCCAGGGGACAAACGCGCTTTAATTCACAGCACAAAGGATCTTGAAAACTGAACTTTAATCGAGCGTTGCACGTACACGTGAGCGCATTTTCTTGAACACAACAGGTCACATTGGGAGTCTCATCTTGGCTTACAAACTTCACCGTGCTGTAAAAACCTACTCGAGAAAACACTAAATCACTGTCGGGGTGGAATATCTAAATACACGAGCTCTGAAACACTGACCATACGATGAGGACTCCGCACTAGCGCGTTACAAAGCACATGGTTTCGTTTCTCCTTTCACAACGACACCGAGAAGCGCGCGCCTAGCATGCCAGGAGCGTAAATTACAAACGGATTGGAACGGACTTAAGAAACAAACTGTTCTATTGTTGAGGATTGGCCTCAACATACATGTATCCATTCACAGCAGCGTTTGTGAAGAAAGCACTTGTTGGCAGACATCACCCAACATCAAACCAATATCATTAACAGAATTAGGAACTGGTTATGAGGGGCTGTCCTCCTGCTGTGCAATAATGAATATGCCTTGCCTTTCAACAGCGTGAGCTGGTCTTTCTTTTGTGATTATTGAAAATATAGATTGTCCATGTGATAGGTTTTTGGACTGCAGCCCATGTCTGACCAACCTATGTCGGTCTACAATAAAAGCAAATGAAATTACAATATAGTGCAACAGGCACGATAAAAAGGATTAAAGAAAAAGAGTCAAACTACGCTGTGAATGTCAACAGCTTGAGCTGAGCTGAACCCAATCAATTTTCGTGTACCAATCCTTGCACTTTTGAATGTTCTTTTTGGAACATACCTTAATTATTTGTAGCGTGGTTTACGTCGTTTGAACCTTAACAACATTTTCGAAAAGATATGTCTGGAGATAAGAAAAAAAAGAACACCGTTTTCTGGTAAACAGTTATGCCAAAACGCCAAAAGTAGATTACATGTGATCATGATATTATTGTCTCTGGGCGTGAAAGGGTTGAAGCTCTTTCCATAAATCTAATATATTATTGCTACACCTTTTATTTTGATGATTAACTTATTATTCAGGAATTCAAAGTCAGACATTCATGATAGCAATGATGTCCAGGAGAGTGTTGAAGTAGGCGATGATGAAGATGCCGGGCATATTTCGCCAGTCAAGAGGAAGGAAAAATTGGCGAAGACAGCGGTCGATAACGGTCAGTCGAATTTTAATGAAGTCTATTACTGGGATTCATTTTTCTCTAAAAATCACAAGGCGTCGAAATTTTTATCTGTTGACATGAAGAGCAGCGGTTTGTATTTTATACAAAGCACTTTAATTTTGAAATATAATGACCGCTTCGGTAACGCGACCATTCACAGTGGAGTTTGTATTCCGGAATAAAAACAATTGCCTTCAATGGCATGTCGGCGTCCAAAGTGAGCAAAGGAATAAAAGACAACTTTGTGATAAGTGCATTTGGAGTAGTTTGCTTACGAAAAGGGGAGAAAATTGATCTCTGCACAAGATCCGAAAAGAAATGGTATCAATATATACCAGGTTCTTTATTTTCTATGGTGCGATTTCTGGCACCTGGTCAACGGCCAGGCCTTTATCAAACCTATCAACGTGCCTTGTGAGAGGGCAGTGATAAGCTCTGTGTCAACTGATGGAAACCAACTCGCTTACATAAATTGCAATATGTTTAATCTAAATCCGGCATTACCATGCGACAAGGGAGATTTTATGGCAAGTTTAACTGGCACGTATTTTATATCACCAATTTTCACTCTTGAAGGAAACGTCTCGAAACGCTTGACTGCCTGTGTTCTGGACCACTACAGTGTGTTGCCCAGTTTCCGGCCAGTACCAGTTTCCGGCCAAAAAACAATTACGTCGGTTATGTTCGTCGGAGTTTTAAATTTTCGTCCACCGAAGCGTTCCGAAAGAAAGACGAACATTTCCGCTACACATTGGTGGTTTTGGCGTTCTTTTTGAACAAGGAACGACCGAGGAAGGAAATGTTTTGTCATGATTTGTTTTAGTAGTAGTCTGTCAACAAACTGCGGAAGACACGCTTCCGGGTCACCAAGGTCATAAGTATTTTGAATACTGAGTAAAATGGTAGGTGACAAAGCTTAATATTGAAACTTACCTGATATTTATAACTAGGCGACCACTATTATCAAGGGACTTACAAGTCGGTTTACGTCGAGCGGTTTCAAGGAAAATTTACGTTAAGTCGGTGGCCGGAAACTGGGCTAGCTGGCCGGAAACTGGGCAACTTACTAGTTTTGCGAAAAATGGTATAATTTCTTTAATACTTGGGGAAGGCCGCCGAACCATTTAACATTTTAAAGGTAAGTAAATGAACTGTCTTTGAAAGGAAATTGAGAAATCTTCCGTGCAAAACAAAGGAGTTATAGCGATTACAAACTAAAGTGGCCGGAAACTGGGCAACATACTGTAAAGTGTGAAGAGTATTACGTTGAGGTTTTCAGCACCTTAACCCAACAAAACAACACCACCGTTGGATTTGCAGGACTTCTGGACATTGAAAGAGAGCGATCTACTGTCCAGACGTAAAAATCCCAAAATAACAGTTTCTCTCTAGAGTCCGCTCACTTTCAAAAGGTTTCTCTGCTCAATTATCTTGGAGACGTTTCAGTCCCGGCTGTTATCAGTTAGAAACTTATTTACTTTTGACAACAATTACTGTATAATTTTGACAGCTACAGTATGTAGGCCTACAGTAGTTTATACTTTGCATGATTGTTGATTGTTACTCAAATAAATTGAACTATTTCAGGTCTCCGATTTAATGTGAAGTTGTGGCTGGGTTGATGCTTCGGTGATATCCCTGGGATAGACCAAGGACGTTATTGGATGATTATAATTCAGGGACTGTGTGGCATATGGAATGGACCTTAGAGTTAAAATAAAAGATGGAAAGTATTTGAGCATGGATGGCATCAATTCTGCGAATGTATTTTATTGTTGCAGGATCTCGGCAGGTGGAACAAAGTTGCGTATAGACCCAAAAAAATGGCATTCCTTTCACAATTGCTGCTCTTGTTTGGCTTCTGTCATAGCTGCAAACAAGATATCCCAGAGGTGTATGTGCACCAGGTTGGAACCGAGGCTTTTGTAACCAGCTGCTGTAATCCCAAGTGCCCTAAACCAAAGTAGCAGCGTGAATGCAAGCCCAGATGCTATCAATGATTCGATAACGTTGTTTGTCAGAGTCGGTGGCAGAGTGATTGAACTTAAAAGACGTTTTTACTGTATGATATGCCGATGTTTTCCCCTGTTTTGGCGTGCAGCGCTAGGCAAGACTGCCTCTAGCAGTGTACGATTATATCAGACCTACATGTATCCATTCACAGCAGCGTTTGTGAAGAAAGCACTTGTTGGCAGACATCACCCAACATCACACCAATAAAACAATATTTCCATATCGTTTCACACAATCGGGAACTGGTTAGGACGGGCTCTCCTTCTGCTGTGCAATCATGAACATTCCTTGCGATATCTGTCACCTGGTCAACGGCCAGGCTTTCATGAAACCCTTCAACGTGCCTTGTGAGAGGTCAGTGATAAGATCTGTGTCAACCGCTGGAAGCCAACTCGCTTACATAAATTGCAATATGTTTAATCCAAATCCGACATTACTATGCGATAAGGGAGATTTTATGGCAACTTTAAGTGGTACGTATTTTATATCACTGATTTTCACTGTTAAAGGAAACGTCTCGGAAAACGTGACTGCCTGTGTTGGACGACGAAAGTGTGAAGAATGTTACGTTGAGGTTTTCAGCACCTTAAACCAAAACAAAACAACAACAACGTTGAATTTGCAGGACTTCTGTTCCTCAAAAGAGAGCGAGCTATTGTCCAGACGTCAAAAATCCCAAGATAACAGTTTCTCTTTAGTGTCCCCTACGCGCGTTGTGTCCAATTCTTGAATGAGTTAGACCTTAACAGAACTGTTAAGCTAAAGCATCGATCGCTAAGTTTTGGTTCAAGTGGATGGCACGAGGTACTTGAGTGGAAGATCACCCTTTCTACCTCTGGATTCTTTGCAGGCGAGAAGCGTAAGGTAAATTTATATCACTCGATTATTTTTATTCCTCTCCTGTTCAATACTTTTTTAATACTCTCCATTTCCCGAACTTTTAAAGAAACTTTTTTATATACAGTAACAAACAAGACAGTCGTCATTTTGCAATTAATTTCAACGCAAATCCATTTAACTGGTACACAGAAACAATCTTCGGTCGATAAGATATTTTCTACGCCTCGGACATATTACGCCAGTCAAGAGGAAGAAACAATTGAGGACAGCACTTTTGAGATAGAAGAGGAACATACTACTGAAGCTGAATCACAGATTAACAGAGACTGATAAAAATCAACTGAAAACGTTTCTCAGCTCAATTATTTTGAAGGTGTATCAGTCCGGCTGTTATTAGTACTAGTTAGAAACTTAATTACGTAATTACTTAACTACTTTTGACAACCTTTACTGTATAATTGTAGGTTTAAAGTAGTTTATACTTTGCATGATTGTTGATTGTTGCTGAGATAAATTTACTGATTTAAGGTCTCTGATTTAATGTGAATTTGTCACTGAATTGAGGCTTCGGTGATACTGGTTACCATTTTAAAGGTCAGGAAAATCAATTTGGTGTCTTGTAGTTGTAATTCAACTACAGTTGGTGTAGACTAATCAATAAATTTACCATGTGAGTTTATATCCCTTGTATAGACCAAGGAAATTATTGGATGATTATAATTCAGGGATCGGACTGTGTGGCATATGGAATGGACCTTTTTGTGTTAAGAAAAGATGTAAAGTATTTCAGCATGTATGGCATCAATTCTGTGAATGTATTTTATTGTTGTAGGATCTCAGCAGGTGGAACAAAGAAATGGTATCAATATATACCAGGTTCTTTATTTTCTCTGGTGCGAGTTTTGGCCCCTGGTCAACGGCCAGGCCTTCATCAAACTCTTTCAACGTGCCTTGTGAGAGGTCAGTGATCAGATCTGTGTCAACTGATGGGAACCAACTCCCCTACATAAATCGCAATATGTTTAATCCAAATCCGACATTACCATGCGACAAGGGAGATTTTATGGCAACTTTAAGTGGTACGAGCATTCCATTCCTGTAACCGGTTAGAACCAGTCGGAAGAGAGCACATGTAACCGAGAGAACTCGTAAAATACAATGTAAAGTTGTGTTATTGTATTTCTCGTCTGTGCAACGACTCAAACCAACTACAAAGTGGTGGAGAACCCAGACTGGCGACGATTTGAGATGCCTGCTTCTATCGAGGAACTACAAGGTGTCGTTGATGGCCTCAGCGAAGTCGTAAAGGGACTAGTTAGCGCGGTCCAACTTCAAGCTCAAAGTGCAGGGCCGTCACACGCTAGCGCTGCCGATTGTAGATCTCCTTCTCTCAGCAGCCCAACCTTACGACTACCGACGCTCCAATTACCTACCTTTCGTCAAGACACAAAACTACAAGTCGACATTGCTGAATTTTTGGAGCGATTTCAAGAACAAACGTCTCATCTTCCTGCCGCCATTCGCCTGACTCGCTTCTCGAACAACAGGGCATGGGGAATGGCCACGTTCTGTGTTGTCATTTTGTCGCGGTACAGAAGGCTTCTCTGACAAATTACCAAACGAGCAATTAGCCTCCTTCATCAAAAGTTTACGGGACGAGTTTCAGGAACCCACCGAATCAAAATGTCGACGTTTGGCAGCCGAATTAAGCGCGATGAAACAGGATCCATCGGAATCTGTGGATGAATTTGCATTCAAGTATAAAAATACTTTTCACCAACTCGATAAACTAGGCGAAAGCCTCACTAAATCTTGCCCAACTTATGTTACTTCGCAGTTTATTTCCAAGTTACAACCACATATTGCCCAACATCTGGTTCTTCAAGCACACCATGTGACACAACTCGATAAAGCCGTTGAAGCCGCTCGACGCATTGAACATTCGTTCATCGCTGCTACAGATAAAGAAATCGCTTCGCCCTTACCCCAGGATTCCCCGTCTCCCCCTACTGCATCCAACGAAGTTCCACAGCAAACTGCATTACTTAGCTCCTCTGGTCAATTTCGTGGCGATAATCGGCCTTTTCAACAACAACGCTCGTGTTGGATTTGCGGTCATACCCAGCACACAGCTCGTGATTGTACGCAGCGACCACCGGCACAAAGAAAGAAATTCCCAGAAGTATGCAGAAATTTTATCAGACTTCTCTCTGCTCATTGCGAGCAAGCAAATAACAAGTGTTCAGCTGGGAGACTTCATAAATGTTTTCAGTGTCACTAATGGGGTTGCAAAGCTCTCCGTCACAAGGAACCGCCCATGCAAATTCATTCATATAATACGAGGAATTCCCACGCTTTTCGTCTACCTTTCTGTCGGACTAATATCAAACAATTTTCCGTTTTTTACCAAGGACCCAAATTTTACAACTCCTTATCTAATGAGATCGTGAACTCGTCCTCCCTGCCTCCTTTAAAAAAGCAATTAAGACGTTTATTTGTAATAAATATTAGTAATCTTATATAAATGTGTCAAAAAGTATCCGTCGTCATGTTCTTATTTTGTTAATGTCATCTTACAAAACTAAAGCTGAGGAGGCCTAATTAACATAAGCTTCATAG